>JAFISE010000186.1:0-58832 GCA_022560025.1 Stagonosporopsis chrysanthemi | reverse complement strand
TCCACGTTGTGTGGATTTATCCTTCACTGAAGTTGATGCAAATATTTGGTGATGGTGGCTCGTGCGCCCGCGCGAACAGACTTTTGGCACCCGATTGTAAGATAACTAACAACACACTTTAATATTAACAACAGCTGCTAACTCTTAAACTTTTTAAGAAAGACTTAGCCTAGATAGTATCTAAGAGCTATTACTAATAAGGTAAGAAAGCTCTACAAGACGTTAATCTTAATCTAACTAACACTAACTTAATTATCTTAGGTAAATATAATTTAAAATAGAAAGTTCTAAATAATTTTATAATTTAGTCCTATGCTATAAGGCTAGAACTTAAACCTATCTTTAATTACCTGTAAGCGTTCTTAATTAAGATTTGCTCTGCTAGGCCCTCTACTAGCACAGGTAAAGTACTACAAATCTATTAATTATAGCTGCTACCTCTACTAAAGACAGTAAGCTAGCTAGATATATATATAAATAGCAGTTAATTTTAACATGCTATAGAGATTAAACAGCAAGATCTACGTGCTAAAGGCGTCTCTAAGCGCACAGAGCAATTAAAGGCTACTATAGATAGTAAGGTGCTGCTGCTAATATAGGTCTTTAATTATAAGACAGATAAAGATAGATATCTCTCTTGTTTTAAGGCTTAACTTATTATTTAAAGAGACTTCTAGGCCCTAATAGACAATATATATACTGCTATACTTGCTATCTAAAACTTTTTTACTTTTATTACAATTACTAACTACTTTAATATAGTGCTAAAGTAGTATAACGTCCTTACTGTATTCTTATATACTAAGATTAATTGCAAGCTATATGCTAAAACACCTAAGGCCTTTTACTATACTAAAAGCAAGGTTATACTAGTACTCTGCGCTCTGTATAGGCTTAAAGGGTTACTAATTCTATAGTATAATAAGCTATATTAACAGCTTATTAAGCTAGGTCTAAAGCTAGTTAACAGCTTCTTATACCTATATACAAGCTACTAGCTTATTCTGTTTGTTTATATTAATAATATTATTATAGTGTTTTACTAATTAAATACCTACTTCTATAAGTCTTTTAAAAAGAATCTTATAAATATATATAAAATTAAAGCTATAAAAGACCTTACCTAGTTTTTTAATATTTGTATTGTCTGTAATTAAGCTCTGCACAAGACTTAGCTAGTCTAAGACACCTTTATTAACAAGGTATGCGCTTAATTTAATATTAAGACTATAGGCAAGGCTCTAGATGTCCTACTAATAAAGAACTAGCTGCTACAGTCTACTAAGGAGCTTAACGCTGCTTAAACTAAGCTCTACTAGCAGCTAGTTAGCTCTCTTGCCTATACTGCTGTCTAGAAAAGGCTTAATATTGCCTGTACGCACGTTGTCTTTACCTGCTACTTTACTAACTTAGAACAGTCTTATGTCTTAAAGATTTGCTAGACTTAGCACTACTTACTTAGTATAAAAGCTCTTGCTCTTAAGGCCTCTGCTAGTGCGCAGAATATAGTTAAGTATCTCTCTAACAATCTAATATACTGCAATCTTCTCTTCTTTAGATCTTCTAATACCTTGTATGCTAATAAGCTTAAGACTTACTATAGCTTTTAAGGCTACGCCTCTAAGTTTAGAAGACTTATAATAAACTAGAAATTAACTATCTAGTATATAGTTACTAGATTAACTACAGAGTTAGAACTACTGTTACTTTTTCTTATTATATTATAGATAAAAAAGTAGATACACTTCTTTGCTAGTATTAACCTTATACTTAACTATATGCCTACAATCTAGTGTAATATCTAGCAGACTGCTAGAATTATTACTAAGGAGTATAACAAGCATTATACAAAGATTAAGTATATTAATATCTACTAGCTCTAGATTTAACAAGAAGCTACTGCTTTATATATTAATATTAAATAGGTACTTACTAATTATATACTTGCTAACAGACTTATAAAAATACTACTAAAGTAGAAATTTAAAAAGTTTATCTACTAAGTTAAGTTTGTTAATATTAGTAAGTGCTTAAAGGACCTACGTCTAACTAATAGAGACAATCTTAACAGACTCTACATACACTAACTAGCTGTTCTTAACTCTCTGCCTATAGCTTAACACTAGCTAGAAGGTATGTTATAATTTAGAGTCTTTCTTGCCTTATATACAGGTGCACCTTACTTATAGTAAGAGAAGACTACTTTTCCTATACTAGCACTGTTTACAGCTACCTATATATATATACTGTTTGTAGCTTTATATAATATAACTTTAGTTTAATCTTTAAATCTTCTTACACTGCTTGTATTTACTATAATATAGTTAGGTACTGCCTTTAATATAGGTATTTATATACAAGCTTAATATAGATAAACTGTTATATAAGTACAAGGCTTAACTTGTTATAAGAAGAGATCTTTAAGACAACTAAGGAGACATATATATAGCAACGCTAGCTGCGCAAGTGTTTAGATTCTTTATAGCTCTTGCAGCAGCCTTTAGCCTAAAGGTATATTAGTACAATATACTAAACACATTCTTAAACATATCTCTTAATTAAATAATTTATATACAGAGTCTAGAACTATATATAAAGCAGCTAGGCAAGCTACTTAAGCTTAAAAGAGCTCTCTATAGGCTTAAGAACGCGCTACTACCTAGCAGTCCTACTTATAGAGAACTCTCTAGCCTAATTAATAAAAGAGTTAAGTTACAAGCATACTTAGCTGTACTAGCAGCTTGTTAAGTTGCTAGCTTACATCTTGACGTTTACTTAACCTAATATAGCACAAGCTTACTTAGTATTAGCTTAGTATCTTTAGAATCCTAGGCAGAAGCATGTTGCTACAGTAAAGCATGTCTAGAGATACCTATACAGCACAAGGCACCTAGCAATTAAAGCTAGTTAGTAGATAGCTAAGAGCTCGTCTTACATTTAAGACAAGTCTCTCTTCTATAGAGTATCTAATACAGTATTTGCTAATAATATACAAACTTGTTAATTTTCTTATAGATAATTGTTTAAGCTCTATAGGATGCCTATTAACTAGAAGGCTACCTAACAACAATTAGTTACTAAATTAACTACTAAGGCAGAGCTAGTTGCTCTATTAGCTACAGGTAAAGAAATAGAGTAGTAGAACTGTGTATTTTGTTATGTTAAGTTTAACCTAGAGATTTAGCTAACTATCTATTACAACAACAAGCAGATAGTTAGAATAGTTAAGAAAAAAGATAGATAGTTTTATACAAAGCTAAGGTACGTAGACACCTATTAGATATAGGTAAGATAAGAAGTGCAGAATAGGCAACTTTATATTAAGTAGTACTTTACAGCAAAGATACCTATAGATAGACTTACTAAGTCTCTTATAAGGCAGAAACATGCTGAGTTTGTAAGGTAGCTAGGACTTAAGAACACTTACTAGCTCCTTACTACTTAGGTAAAGACTCTAGAGCTAGCAGAGCTACAGCATTAGTACTAGCTAGCTTTGTTGTCTACAGCAGCTAAAAGAGAGTATAACAGTTAGGCTCTGCCTAGGCCTACTCTAGTACAATTTAAGATAGCTTGTGTATATATAGGTATATAAGTAGCTCTGCCTATATTAATAGTTAATACAGTGCAGTCTTCTTCTCTTTCTACACTGTTACAGACACTATACCTACTAGCTAGGCTTTAAAATAAAGCAGAGAGTATTAGATATATCTTAATTAACAACACACAGCTAACTAGAAAGCAGGCTTAAAGATCTTGTTAAGAGAACATCTGTTACTACACTTTACAAGATTAACAAGTTACTGTACAGCTATTAATAGAACTCTAAGCTAGTAACTAGAAGCTTATAGAGAAGGCGTTTTATCTCTACTATGTATTTAATATTAGTACATAGCAGTCCTTGCCTTGTTTATAAAATTAAGCAAATCTAATATATAAGACTTTAACTCTCTTTTAACTATCTTAGCTAGTATAAGCAGAGAGAAAGACTAGTCTAAGCTTAAAACCTATAGCCTTTCTGCTGTGTATATTTCTAAGCTTTTTATACTTTAATAAGTCTAGAAAAAAGAACACTAGTAAGATATATTAGCTAAGGCTTAGCTGCAACGTATACTAGCCTGTATAGTATTATATATAGCTTGCAGGAGTAAAATAGATTGCAAGATATATAAAACCTCTTTAGTCTAATATACTTAGTTAGAGGTTGCCTCTAGTTAATTGCTTGCGTTAGCTAGCCTATTAAGAGCAGCTCTCTATATAGTCTAGCTAAGTAAATTAATAGAGATCTGTACGTCTAACAGTGTACTAATTTGCTTTCTATTTCTCTCTTAGTAATAAATTACAATAGTAGGTTATATAGCTACACTTAACAGAGACTAGAGGTAGAAAACAGATTAACTCTGCGCTGATTTACTAACTAACTAAGGTAGCAAGATAATATTATCAACGCAGTTATTGTTTAGTAATAATAAGTTAGTACAATACACCTATACCTATTTTAATATTATGTCTACCTATGCACTGCCTGTTAATAAAAAGGGACAGATAACAAAGAAACGCTACTAGAGCTTTTCTAAGTGCTTTAAAGACCTATTAGCAAAGGTAAAAGACTAATAAAAAGGTGCTAAGGTCAATCTAGAGTGCAGTAAAAGCTACAACCTAGGATTATTCTTACCTGCTGCTATAATTGTTACTCTGTTTAAGTTGTACGTTGCTATGCTATATCTACTACAACGCACCTATTACTGCGTCTACTATAACGTATCTATTACTGCGTCTACTACAACGTACCTGTTACTGTGTTTATTTACAATGCTTATTAACTAGATCTCTGCTTAGATCTGTTTAAACACGACTACAGCCTCTACTATAGCTACTAAGTCTAATCTTGCTGTAACACGCCTTATAGTTATACTAAGCATGCCTAATAACTAGTTTACCTAGTTGTTTATTTGCTAAGACGTTGCTAACTGCTACAGTCTCTAGCAATACATTAATCCTAACGTAGCTAGAGAGCTTCTCCCTAAGCTAGTAGAGGCTACTAAGCCTTAACTTATTAATTACAAGGCTAGAGCTATTAAGCTCTCTAACCTAACTGCAGACGATTAAAAATCTTACTAATAGGAATACAATTAATAAGAGTGCTGCTGCTCTAAGTACTGTACCTAGAAGAAAGCCTTAGCTAATCTAAATACAGACATTAGCAAAACAATTGCTGTATGCTACATACACCTAATTAAGGATTACAAGACGCCTTATAACTAACTAGTTGCTCTTAAGAAGTTTCTCTGTCTAACTAACGCAACTTGCTATTGCAAGCTTGCTAACAAATATAATACTCTTAAGACTGCTCTATAAGCTGCAAAGAAGGTTAAGCAATAGCTAGCTGACTAGACATATATTACAGCTTAAGGCAAGGCTGTTAGCCTGCTAGAGACTAACAGCAATTATCTACAAGAAGACTTTCTAATTGCCTGCAAAGCACTTAATTAAGAGTACGCTACGTTCTGCTAAACAAGCTTTACACAAAGATTAAGCACGTTAACATCTACTAGCTCTAGATTTAACAGGAGGTTACTGCCTTACGCATTAACGTTAAATAGGTACCTACTGATTGTATGCCTGCTAACAGACTTACAAAAATACTACTAAAGTAGAAGTTTAAAGAGTTTATCTGCTAACTTAACCTTGTTAATATTAGCAAGCGCTTAAAGGACCTACGTCTAACTAATAGAGACGATCTTGACGGACTCTATATGCACTGATTAGCTGTTTTCAACCCCCTGCCCACGACTCGACGCCAGCTAGGGGGTGTGTCACGATTTGGAGTCTCTCTAGCCTCATAGGCAACCTGCGCCTTACCTTTAGTTAGATACAGCTCCCTATCCTGCACTAGCGCTGTTTACAGCTACCTATGTATACATACTGTTCGTAGCTTCGCACAATACAATCTCAGTTCAATCCTCAAATCTTGACGCACTGCTTGCACTCACCGCGACAAATTGTAACCACGTGGCTGAGATCACATAATATGCTATTGTAACAGGTACTACCCGGTGCTTCCGCTGCGATCCGACAACTCCGGAAGAAGATCACAACACGACAACATATAGCAATACAAGCGTTGACCTGCAGCACCCACTTGACACTGCTTACGCAGTTACACTAATAAACCAGTAACGTAGAGTCTGTAGGAGGGAACAATTGCTGAGACCCAAATCGCACGCTTGTCAGCACAAGGCTAAGCCAAGTATAGGTCAAACAAACGCGACAGAGAACAAAGATCATTTTGCGACTCTATTGATCTTAGTACAAGTGATCCCTTAGCTATAAACTGTTCCAATACTCAGACAATACTATTTAGGTTGTCATCATACCACTGACTTAGAGAGTGTTTCGCATCTTGATGAGATCCGCAGCCTTTTCAGCAATAGCATACATAGTTGCTTGCAAGTGAGTGGCAGGGATCAAGGGAATTATAGAAGCGTCGACAACGCTGAGCTTCTTGGTGCCGTACACCCTGAGATCACTGCTGACACAGCCACCAAACTTTTCCGGCATCATAGCACAAGTGCCAGACTGGTGGGCGAAGGTAGCGGTAAGCGCGCTCTGCTTGAGCAGGGCGTCGATGATCTCGTCATCAGTCTGCGCACTGACACCAGGTGTGACCTCCTTGGGCAGGAAACGAGCAAGAACAGGGCTTTGCCAATGGCGTCGGGTCCACCTGACGGCTTCGGTCATCATGGTTCTGTCTGCAGGATTCTGAAAGGTGTTAAATTGGACAATGGGATTGCCAGTAGGGTTAGTTGCGTTGAGAGCAACATATCCTCGGGAAAGAGGGCGCTGGACGGCCGCGATGGCAAGCCCAAATGCGTTCATTGGGATCTCGACAGCGGCGGCTTTGGTTCCGCCCAGAAGCTCTGCAGTAATAGACTTCGCAGCCTCGTAACCACGCAGCAGGTTGGCGTTGTTCTTGTAAGCGGCGGGGAGGTATTCGGTGGACTTTTGGGCCCTGATAGTAGAGACAATTTGCTTGTAGCGGGGAGTGATGCTTTGGAGAGATAAAAAGGCAAGACTACTTCCGTGGGACTGGCAGACGGGACCAGTACGATTCGCAAAGTATTGAGCCCAGGCCGATGCGTTCTGAGCAGGATCAGAAGCAAAGCTGGGGCTGGGAACGCTCAGATTCTGCGTGGACCAAAACATGTTGGCGTTGGGGTGGTCTTGCAAGTTTGCGCCGACGGCAGCAAGGTCCTTTCTAATCTTAATACCGGCCGCTTTGAGCACATCTGCAGGCCCGACACCGCTGAGCTGAAGGATTTTTGGGGTGAACACCGACCCGGCAGCAAGGACGACCTCGCGCCTTGCGTAGACGTTTGCAATAGTTTTGCTAGCGGGGTTGGTGAACTGAACTCCTTCAGCAGTGAGGTGGTGAAAGAGGACTTTGTTTACTTCGACACCTGTAATGAGTTTCAAGTTGGGCCGGTTTTTGACAGAGTCATAATATGTTCTCCTGGCATCAGAGCGGGTCTGAGTCTTGGGGTCAAGGGAAGTCGGAATCCAGGTAGCGCCAACGGCATCACCCGAAGCGTGCTCTCTTGGCGTGGGGTAATCTTCTGTTCTGAAAGCGTCCCATATCACCTTAACGTCAGGGAACTCAAAGTTAGGGTAGGATGCCTGAACTGGGCCATTGGTGCCGTAGAATGAGGCATCGTAGGTGATATTGAAATCCTTGGCTGTGAGCGTGGGAGGGGAGAAGGTAGTAGACTTCTTAAAGTAGGGAAGGAGGCCATGCCAGCCCCAACCAGGGTTACCGAGTTGCTCCCAGGCATTGTAGTCAGCAGCAGAGGCTCGATCAAACGCCATACCGTTGATTACCGAGCCACCCCCAACGACTTTGCCAACTAGGACCCCAACACTGAGACCGCCAAGGCCAGGATCCGGTGCCGAGTTGATACTGTATTGCAAAGCGTGGTTGATGTTGTTACCAAGAGTAGGAATGATAGTGTTGATGTCCTCTGTGATTGAGCCAGTCTCCAGAACGAGGACAGAACCTTTCAATTAAGTTAGACGATCAGTGGAAAAGACATAGCTTCGTCAAACTTACGCGACTTGTCCTCACTCAAGCGATGCGCAACTACCAAGCCGGTAAGCCCACCACCGACGATCACATAATCGAACGTCTTCCCATCAACAGACGCTGCAATGTAGTTGTTCGCTGTAGGTACTGCTACACTGAAAGACAAGGCCGCGGCGAATACGGCAAGACTCTTCAGACTGGGCGTCATCGTTCAGATAGAAGTATCGGACGATCGGAAACTTGATATCACGATGAAATATTCGTTGTACGCCTCCAAAGGGAATTATACAGCGTGAACGAAAAGGCACCGTGGTCCTGTCAAGCAGCAGCATTCAAATGCTTCCCGCACCAATCGTGCATGGATCGACTATAGGCCAACGTCTTTTGTGGAGCGCAACATTGCGGACAGTGCAACTGCCACAAAGCGGCGCGTGGTCAAAGGCCGATGCACCTCTTACCCGTGCCCCATGGCACTAGCGCCGCATAGTGGGCCGCCGCGCGAAGAGGTCTAGGGAACTCGTTTGCAAGCTTACGGGCGTTACACTAGCGCGCGATTGGTTGGATTTAAAAGCATGTCAAAGGGAACGCACCTTATACAACTACCGCGAAGCAGCATATCTCACTCTGTGCTAGACACGATATCCCGATTGACAAGGGCTCCTTGTGCTGGTGTAGGACTGACATGGTGCGTTGCTACGATATTGCAATTGCAACTTCTTATCAGTAATGCAGACTGCTCTAGACGACACGGCCAGATGCAACATGAAAATTACAGGCATAACATTTGTGGAGATTCATTTCGAAATGCATCCATCGTCTTTCTTTAGGTGTCAGTCTTGGTTAAAGCTCCGTAGGACACCCAATGTAACCAGTCTTCATTTAGTCTAGTCTATCTCTCTAAGCATGTTTTTGGTCTAGCATATAGACAGCTGCGGGAGTGTGGCACAGTTCGGCGAGAACGTGGCTTCCGACTATCAAGTTGTACTGCGGTGGCAAAACTGCTCAATAATTGAAACGTCATTTATATAACAAACATGTGAAGGACGCCTTGTCTTCAAAGTTCCAGAACACGTGAAGTGTCAGAGTAGAAGATCCAAATCAGCTCACAGTAACAGTGATAGCTATGTTCGCATACATGCCGAAGCAAGAGGATTCTTCACAACAGTACGCGAGCCGTTATTCCCACGATGCTATCCTCGAATACCGACAGCATGGGATGGATGGTTAACACTTAATTGAATCACGTTCCGCGCCTCACATCAATCACCTTTCACAAGGTCGTCCCGCTCCATGAGAGTGGCACAGCAAATCCTTATTTGTCGCTTTCCGGCAGGTACTTCGTTGGAACCTGTGGCTCCTTCTCTTCGTTTCTGTATGTTGAGAAATACTGTGATTAGTGCTTCTTACTCTAATCATCTTTCGAATCTTGACTTCTCAGATTTAGTTGAGCCAACATGTCTACGTCAACAGCTACTCTTCCGCTGGACGACAGATCCGACACAATTAAATTCACTTATCCCGTCATTGCGTTTCTTAGTACAGCCTTCGTGGTACTTCGTATCTGGAACGATATCAGGGCCAAGAAGAGCGGATATGTAAACGTTAGCGACTGGCTCCTTGCGTTTGCGCAGGTGGGTAACATATCAAAGACTCTATGACATGTCTGCGCAATCTAACAGCAACACTAGATTTGCGCACTGGTCGGGACGACGTTTGGCTATATGTCAGCGTGGGTTGGAGCTGGCAAGCATGCCTGGGACCCATCTGTCACCGAGGCCGATCTCGCAAAGTACTTGGAATATCTCTGGTTTGGCCAGTACTTCAACCTTACTGCGATGACGGCGCTTAAGTTCAGCATTTGCGCCTTCATGCTGCAGCTCGACTTCTCCAAAACATACCGGATGTTGATCTGGCTAACAGTCGCTGTCCATGCTGGACTGAATTTGGTCTTCCCATATATCATCTTGTTTGGGGAATGCGATCCAATTGCAAGACACTGGGATCCGAAACTCCGAGGACACTGTTGGGGTGCTAAGCCCCGAATGATATCGGGTCAGTAGACTAAATGCTGTCATGTTCCACAAGCTGATACTGTCGACAGGATACCTCGGTGCTGGATCGAATATCGCCTCTGATCTTTTCTACACATGCGCGCCACTCATATATATCAGAAAGGTACAGCTGCCTAGACGAGCGATGTGGGGAGTACGGGCAGTGTTCTTACTCAGGCTGATGTAAGTATGTACCACTTCGGCTGGGAGATCATGCCTGACGTAAATCGTAGCGCAACTATCATTTCCGCTGTTAAACTTTACGAGATCAAGGCTCTGAACGAATCCACAGACGCTCCATACGAAAGTGTCAACCTCTCCATTTTGTCAGTTACAGAGGTGTTTGTTGGAACGTTGACTGCCAGTCTGCCTGCACTTCGAGTGCTCTTTGAGAGATTTCTCAATAAAATCCTTCCAAAGAAAGGCGTGAGTGCCCAAGACAAGTCGCGCATGAACAGTTACGTAGTATCGAAATATGGCGTCGAAGAACAAACAAAGCACGAATCCGATGATGGCAGCAGCGAGCGGGCAATGATCTTGCGCGAGATAGACTCTACAGTTCAAGGTAACATTCGAAGAACTACGCATGTCCATATGACGGTGAGTATCAGTCCCACCCCTTATAAAGGTAAAGAACCTGAGGATTGGTCTTGAATATTTGTGTTGTCTATTCACAAAGGACCTTGGATCTTGTTTGCGATACAATCCGTAATGTATAGCACTTTGAATTCTACACAAAGGCCTGCTGGGCGTATCCCTGCGGCGCTGCCTATGGCTGTAGTATAATAGTCACCATTTGTGGTTACTATAATCATAAAGACAAGTTCTTCAGCGTTACGCTGTCTGGTTTGTTCTGTGATTTTATAAGCCCAGTTGAATTTGGAAGTTATACCAAGTGAGGCAGAATGACCATGTTCACATCTTACAGAGGGGACCAAACATTAGGATGCGACTACTCATAACGTAGGCTCGTTAAATGCGTTCCATTTCATGCAACATGCGCACAAGTCCTCAGCTAACGATGCATTGCCTAAGACCACTCTGAAGTAAAGAGATTGTAAGGCAGAGCAGGGTCCACATCGCGCGTCGCTAAGTTGTTGGTATGGTACAGATCAGGTTGACAGCGACGGCTTGTACAGTTCTCAAGAAAAATCCAGCGTTAAACGCAACATAGGAGAACATTCGCTTACGTGTTGGACCATAACATGCGGGCAGATCAATTTCTGCCTTACGCAATGCTTGACTGGCTTCTTGCACACTGAGGTCGGCCAAGGTGCAGACTGCCTACCTAGTCGTTCCTACTGTCTGTCATGACCATGCTAGTCTTTTTCGCTTTCTGCTGACCCTATAGTATAGATATACCGCGGACGTTTTCATCGCATCGCGTGACATGGAATTGCAAGATGGCCGTGCCTCGTAGTATGGGGTCGAACCTATTCCGTGCATGGGATAGAAAACGTAGCACATCTCTGCATACTCACCTGCAGGCTATTCGTCTTTCGTGCAAGCAGCTGGGAAGCACCAGGAGGGCGTGAGCGATTGGAAAAAACTGCCAGCCTGCGGGAGTATAGGCTACTCTGTGCCGTGCGATCATTACGTGCATTCCTTCCTTGACCAATGCCAGTAAACCGGGGAGGCGGCTGAGCTCCCTCGTCGCTGAGCAATTGCGCGTTTACAAGTTTTGAAGATCGTATCAGCACTAGTACTCTACCCATCAACAATAGTGCCGATGCCGCTGTAATTGCTATCGCTGAGCAGAGCTTTGATAGAACCGTCCTTGTTTGCGCGACATTGGTGCAATTGTCCATTCCACACAAGTGTACTGTAGACAACAACTCCACAGTGCCTATGTAGATACGACGGCTAGACGGCGTGTGTACACGGCACAAGTCTTCCCACTACTTACACGAATGAGTGAACTAATGTCGGCTCGGAAGGTGTCGCCGCTTGCCCAAGGAACGCTGAGCCGCGTTGTGCGCGAGGACTACTATATGTGGATGTGTCCGGTCAAAAGGTCCAAAAAAACAACTTACTATTCGGGTGGTCACCCTGAGCAAGCTAGGGTTGTGGGCCAGGCGCTGCTCCGGTCCCGCGATGCCGGGTGGCACTAATGAGAATCGCGCCAATCTCGTTTGTAACAACACCATGTGCCGCACACGTCCCTTCCTTCGAGCCACCTCACATGCATGCAGACCCGCAACTCATCTCGCATCCTCCTGCTTCCTCCAGAGGCGATGTGTAATACTCGATCGGACCCGCCAATCGCGGCTAGAGATATATGCCGCCTGCAGGGGGCGAATTGGACCGTGCGGCCTTGCAAGTTGAACAGCACATGCAGATGACAAGGATTACACACTACTGTCGTATCAGGCGAAAATAGAATCCCTGGTCAGTGCAGACAGGGATCTAACAAGGATCTCTCAAGGCCTCTACCGAGATTAATAACAGACATTGCATGCTGCCTCTGCCTTAGTAAGCGCAAATTGCTTTGAGCAGATCTGGCTAGGGACTCTACTTCCGCCTGATACTACAGTACAGCCCGACGTCGCATGGCAGTCTTAAGTGAGACTCCTCTCTTTGTAATAGTGTACTTTGAATTCTGCACATATTGTCGCCACGCCCCGGTGTATCATCTTACCAAAATCCCTCGCCCTCAGTGCTTGGATTCTGTGATGAGTCTGGCGTGGTCTGCAGTTCATCACGCTCTGCCGCCTTGGCTGTAATTCAACGCAAGGTGGCGTGACCTAGAAACTCAATTACGCTCTATTAAGCGGGTTCTTGCTGATCTTGCCGGGTCTCTAAATGTTGCCAACGCGTATCCAGACTCTTATCAATAGCATTGAAGCGTTTTTGTTTTGTAGAAAACCTCTCTTGTATTTCCCCATGCTTCGCACAGCGCTATTCTGCTTAAGACAGTGGGCGAATTGCGTTGTGATGTATCTGGAGGGCTGGTTTGTAATTACGGCAGATGCTTTGCTTGAGAGCAAGCTCCTCCAATTCGGCTCCGACCCTCGTGCGGCCATCTGTGATAATGCGATTCAATCTGCTAGCTTTCAACGACCTTAGATATTCTAGATATTCTTACACAGCCGCCAAACTTTTGCGCTTGCTTATATGTAACCACTTCTTATGAAGGCAAATAGAGAGCGTTCATGCTTCCATGTCCATAACGAGAATGACGTCAGCTCACGTTTGCTGTCTAGCGGATTGGTCCATATCAACTCTTCTTCAAGGAGTAGTGAGGGTCACTGTCTTAGTCTTATCTGTCCTTGTGACCAGAGTCGTCCATATGGTCCCGCAGCTTGAATGTCTGAGCTTGTTAGATGGGCTACACTGAGCGTGTGGAGTTTAAGACACATGAACAGAACACCTGCATAATATGATGGGAACTGTGCTTTTTGCGACACGCATTTGGACAAATGCCAAGCCTCGCGCCTTGGAAAACTAAACTCCCCGCGCTCTCTGTCACGGACTAACAATACATAGAGTCTGAGGTTGATAGTAAAGTTAAGAGTAGTAAAGACTTTGCGCCAGCGATCAGAACGCCTCCTTGGCTGACCAGCTACACCAAGAGATAACATGAAATCAGTGTGCGAGCTAAGGCCACCGTAGATGACCTTTGATCCCATGCTGTTCATTTGGGCTATGTCTTTAATCACTCTCTTTGCATCTAATCTACTAGATAATGAGAAGGTTAGTAATTTGTCTCGGATCTCGGTCGTCTTTGCGACTACTCGGCAGTATCGAATAAGGTAGATCTGAAGTTTTCGGCTGTGGCTATAACTGCAGATGTACTGTTCTGGATCTTCCAGGCGTTTGCGAAGCGCGAAAGCGTTATTGCTGAGCAGCATTAACCTCATTCTGCGTGCTTCGAGGGCTTGTACCTTAGATAGGTCAAAGACTACGTCGCGGATAGGGTTGAGGTAAAGCTTCTGTTCTCAACAATCAAGAAATTTTCCAAGAACTAATTCTAATTTGGCTGCGTCGTATGCTGAAAGCTCTCTGAGAAGCTGCTGCCGCACTGCGTAGGGCACAAAAAGATCAAAGAGCAACGTAAGCATTTTTGCAGGTGATACGAAGACTACGTCGCAATATACAACTCTTTGCATAAGACCTGCATTTCTTATAGTTTTTATATTTATAAGCTGTAGCATGCCAATAGGTAGTGTCTTTAAATTGTGACAACAAGAAGCGGCAGTACTGCTGCAGACAATTTTGTCAGTTGTGGCCGCAATAGTCCGTTGCGCAAGGCCTTCTAAACTGCTGATTAGGATGTAAAATTCTCTGAGATTGAATGTATCTAGTGCTTTTTTAGAGATTTACGAATGCTTTAGCAACAGAATAGAAATGTGTACAGTTTCAAACATCCTGGGAGCTTATATCAGACGAGGTAATCTCTTTCTTTGCACTATAGAGAGGAAACTGGATCTAAAGAAGACGTAATCAGCAGAGGCACAGCCAGTCTTCCCGAAGAATCGTGAGAAACCCAAAGAATGTAGCACCTGCATGGAACTCGAGCTCTCACACCCTAAGAGATCTGCACCAAGTAAGTTATTAGAGTTAAGTTTAGTCATTTTTACTGTAGTTTTCAAGATATCGCAAGCATTAGAGTTGTAGCAAGTCGCGCTTTAGTTCACAGATGTAGCAAGCTATCAATAGCAGAGTGAGCACCGCACCCCAAGCATTACCTAGCCTTGAACTAATTGCGTGATGCTATCAGAAGACAACATAAGGACCCAAAGGTGCCCTGTGTCTCAAAATGCCAAAAGGACTCTACAGGAGCCAAAGACATCTTTAGTGGCATACATAGCCTTTCTAGACTCAGACGATGAGTGTGGTGCAAAGACTTATTCTCACCAACAGGCCAAAGTCTATGCAATTAACTGCGCCCTGCAGCAGTATTTGACAGCACTGACAGTGCTATCCTCATTGCAGCGTCATGTCGTCAGGCTTATAAACTACAGGTACATTAGCAGATGTTATAACCTAACCTAGATGCAGTGTTGCTGTGCATTTAGCCATCTTTCAAAGACAGTAACTGTTTATGATAGGCCACCGCACCTACTATGTAGGAATATAGTAGCACGAGAGGCTCTATAATAGACGGCAGAACATACAGACCCCCATAGTCCGGTACGTGAGGCTGTGGCCTGCTTCCAATTGGTTGTAAGCAGTATTTGGCCAATTAGGAGCGGCTTCTGATGTAGTCTACCAGACCAAGGAGGGTTCATCACTTTGTAGGTCACCTAGAATCAGGTTAGCAAGACGTGGCACAATTGTAAGCAACATGGTCGTGTCGTAATAACAAAAGGTTGCTAGATGGACAGGAGCCCGACATTCAGAAACAGTGAATCAGGAGAGACACCGTGCTTCTGCCTCACAAATTGCTTATTTAGGCAAGTTTGGTAACACTGTGGAACACTGCGATGTTGGGGGCGGCCTCTGATCCTCCTACACGACACTATGACGTTTAGAGACAGCGCATTTCATAATTCCTCAAGCACAGTCTATAGAGAAACTGCAACAATAGCACGCTAACCTAGGTTTTTCGCTCCTTTGGTATGCGCTTAATGATAGCACTGTGGTGCTTGCTATCAAAACCAGAGTCCAACAGCCGAGCTATCCTGAATGTACCTCGTTAGTAGTAATCATGTTTTTGACTATGCTTAGTGTCAAACCCCTAAATGTACAAGGTATGAGGCAGATTCGCCACTACTCTTACGCTGCTAATGGCTAAATACTCGTAATTTACCAACGTAAAGAACTTGGTCGAAGCTGGAACAGATAAGAGCACTAAAATGATCTACTTGCGCCTGTCATTGTAGGCAGTACTCGATGAAATCTGTTTTGTTCCTGTGATTGAATTGGATTGGATATAATTAACGTCGCGAAGTGAGCTTTTCACTACGCGGACCCCCCATGGGGTATAAACGACGTGCAAAGTGGCGAGGGAGTCAGGGGCTGCAGCCCCATTGTTGACTTTCTCCGTACGCAGTTTCTATGTATACAAGATTCGCTGCCTTTTGAGGCCAGCTAGGTTATGCTTCAGTCCATCCGTCAGTTGAGGGTACTGTTGCTTGTTCTGAGTAGTGTACGAAAGTACTGATTCCCACACATCATTATAGGAAGCGGGCCGAATGGCCCGCCCGTTCATCCCAATAAATGCCAAGGAATTAGCGTCAAAAAGAGTTCAAAAGGAGTGTAGTATGTAACAAAGGAGAGGAGTAGTCGGGCGGTGTCCCATTTGGGCCCTATCCTCCTGCGAGCGCAGCTGTTGCGTGTACTTAGTCAACGTGTTGTCTTGTTCTAATTGATCTCACAAATATTGATATTGTAGTTGAAATCTAGGTTGTGTTTAGAGAGAACATCGTGATGCTAAGACGACGCTGGAGGGTTCAGCGGTTGAGCAGCTTCATCAACTAAGGGTGGAGAACGACTGCCAATCTATGTGCAACAAGTGCTCCATCCCGTGATGTTTATTGGTTGCGTGACTATGGGGCAAGCAGTGTAATTTGAATTGCTTCTGAGATCGAAGAACTGGTTCGCGTAAGTCGAAACACCTCCTACACTGTATCTTTGAGAGGCTTTGCAAACAACGCCTGTTCAAGAGCATATAGGACAGACTGCAAGTCCGTAAAGGTTTGCACAGCATGAAACGAACGATTTCACCCATCAGCAAAGCTACGTAATCGAAAGCCGGTCACAAAGCAACTGACGCCATGCTATTGGCGATTCCCGGTATGTTACACGATGACGAGAAATGGTTGGCTGGTTGATTGTGAAGGGGTAGAATAGTGTACGTCAGATCATTTTGGCCCTAAACGATCTGTAAACATAGACGTAGAAAGTTCGATTCAACACGAGGGAAGTATAGAATGTGGATCACCGACAGTGGAAGGCGACAAGGTCAAGACCTTTTTAAGCTTAACATGAGGTATCTTGTTGCACAAGTATGCACAAGTTTAGGAAAGCAGAGGTGTTTGAAAACAGAGTAGAAAGCTTGATGCAAGATGCTTGCTCGCGGAATTACAAAAAATTGAGAACGCAGGAGCTTTCATCGTGGTGCACGCAAGATGATGTGGTTCTGAGTCAGCTAGCGTGTTTCCTATGGCACATTCGTTGCTTGAGTCGAAGATGATGCCTCCTGTGTGACGCCCTCATTTCTCGTTGTCACCGGCGTCCGCCATCTCTGGCATCTTATTCTTCTTCAAATAATCTCGTTGGATGCAGAAATATGTCCTTTCCAAAGTTACGCGCGATCTTTTGCAGATAAGAGGATTCTGACTGGACCTAAAAGCCGACGCAGCAGAGCTTAGACGCCCCAGGAAGTATTAGACGAGACCCGTGCGCCTGCAGTCGCGCACCGCTATAAAACGGAATAGTCCTGTTGTCGCTGATATCTATCAGTCTCCCCCTATGAATCATCGGCTACTAGTGCGAGATGGCCAAAACACTGTTCAGGGACCCACAGCTGAGCGGTTCCTCGATTATGCAATGATAGTTTGTACGTATCTGGATATAGCATTATCAGCGATGATATTTGAATTTTGAGCTGTGTGGACAGCCGAATGCTTACACGAGGGTTGTAGGCCCCAGTCCCAAACTTGGTTCTCAACAGCGTGGAGAGTTTCTCTATGTCAGACCCTAAGATTGACTGAGATGTCCTTACTACTGAAGCAGATGCATCACAGTCGTCTTCAAAGATTGCTTTATGAGCTCCTAAGGAAGGCGTCTCTGGGTAAGGTATGCCGACAATGCAGATTGATGATCAGAGGCTGAGTTGGTTCGCGAGATGATTGTGCTTCAAGACCGAGTCCGACAGAAGGTACCGAGAGTCAGGCTGAAGGCTACCTTTTTATCAGATCAGCTGCATAACGCTACCCGCATCTACGGACATATATAGTCATTCTTCACCAGCCCATGATTACCCCGATACATTTCCGGCGCCAAAATTAGGTGATTGTCGCGTCTCAGCCACATTAATCTGAATTCTCAGCCTACTGCAAATCCATTGCAACAATGGCTTTCGGACTAGCTAGATGTACTTGACATCTCACGTACAGATAACGGTCCCGGTGAATACCGGCGGGGCTGTTTACCGGGGCACACCCAACACTGAGGGCCTTCCCTCGTTGAGCACTAAGCTGGTCAGGGACGATAACGTGATAAACCAGACACAAATGCTTAGCAAGGACGACAACAATGCAACTGGCCAAATTGACCGCGGCGCGACAGGGTAGCCGCTGGAGAAAGTTGTAGATAAATTTCCACATGCGGAACTGGCGCGGCTTCTCAATCATACTCACTTGCAGTCTCATTGTGTGGTCATCCATTGTCAGCAGTTGTCCATTGCCAGCCACATTGAGTGCTGCTGTCCTATTCTTCAAGGCGCTGCCTAAAGCCCCGAGGCGCTCCTCCTTCCCTTCCCATGAAGAGTACAGTCGCCAGTCGCAAGCAGACCCCAATATTCCAATCAGGCGCGTACTATCACCACGCCATCCTATGCGCCCGACTGTATAGGCTACCATCGCCCTGAACCATGTCTCCGAGCAGGCACGCAAAGCAGGCGTTGAGTCGTGGACGCACCGTTCGCGCCGCGGCTGCTGTGACGCTGCGCCCTCGTCCGGACCGCTCCGCCTCGCCTTGTGCCGCCTATGTGCGCCATCAAGGTCGACGCTGTGCGAGGCGGGCTTGAGCCACACCATCCACTGTGGCTGAACAGTGCACCACCGCCCTCAACCTGTGTTCACCAATTGCCCACGTCAACACGGCGGCGTTATTGCTTAAGAGACAGCGCGCCCGCAACGTCAACGAAGCCGCGTCTCAGCAGTCATTGCGACAAGCTGAGGGGATACTCAATAGCTGTACTGTCTGCAGCATCTCGCACTTCGTTCACGTCCCCTACGTCTTGAATATGCCGGCTACATCGACTTCAAGAGCTCCCACGCTACATGTAGACGTGTTGAAGAGGACTCTTAGGACATGTCCAACGTTAGAAGATTGAGGTTAGTGTGCGTTATAAAGCGCCTTTTCACCCCACTCGCGGCCCGCCGACCCGTACCCTGGGCGTGCACTCTATTGCAGCTAGCGTAATGTGACAGCGTGGCACGTGCTTGCTGTTTGTTACCTTGTAACCGCTTGCTGACTGTAACACCAGACAAGTTGAGTCGTGCGGCATGTACAACAGAAATCACGTGCTACGTGCCCTATATGGCGTGTTGGATTGTGTGTCCTAAGGGCCCGTTCTAGGGCACACTAGCAGTGAACTGTTTGATCAAGGCTATGCAAATAGCAAACTCAGTCTGCTTGATTGTTAGAAGTATTAGTGTCTAGCGCTGACTGTGTGTAATGACTTATCACGTCATAGTGTATTAGATAATAGTCTTTTCTATTATACTGTACTATTACTGTCTATCTACTAAAATACTAAATCTATTCTGTGTACTTTGCACTTGTCTCTTACATTTTAACCTACTTATTTGCCTTATCTATCTTCTTCTACCTGCAATACTCTACATTAGTTGCCTGCTTACAAACGCTGTCTCCTATCTACGTTAGCACTAGCCTAACGCTTACTAACAACCTTCTTGTAGGGGAAAATCTTACTTGTATAGTCTCTGCGCAGCGTAACAGACAGTCTCTACGATGCTGCTAACTATATATCTATTCTGCGCACGTTAGCATACTACAGCATAGCTTAGTATTAAATCCTTGTACCTAGACATTTATTACATTGTTGTAATCTAGTATTTCTACGTCTACGTTAGTATTCTGTGTGTATCTGTTAACCTTCTGTGTAATACTGTTAGCATTTTACGTAACTCTAGCTCTCTTACGCTCTGTATTGTTCTTGCTATAATCTTTGTTGCAATCTAAGTCTATAGTGTTGTAATTCTTAGTTACAGCATAGCCTTAAGCGCTCTCTACGTTCTTCTTGCTATAAAGGCTACTAGATATCTAATCTATACTATTAACATCCTTAGTTATAGCATAGCTTTAAGCGCTCTCTGCGTTCCTCTTACTACTATAGACACTGTCTATATCTATTAGCAACTCTAGATTGCTATTGTTTATAGGCGTCCTATTAGCTTCCCTGCGCTCTGCATTCTTGTTGCTATAATCTCTGTTAGCGTCCTAATTCTCTGCTACTGTTACGCACTATTCTCTATTTAGCTATAGCTTGTTTTCTAGTAAGAGCATCTATCTACTTCTTACCTCTTGTTTGCTTTGTTTAGTCTAGCTTTCTGTAATCTTAAAAGCTAGCAACATCTGTAGTAGCGCTAGATATAATTTATAGCATTCTATCTGTTATTTAAGCAATGCTGTCTCTTGTTTATACTGCGCTTTCTATTATTTCTTCTACGCTATCTGCAATTTATAGTGTCTAAAGATAACGTCTATACAAGATTATACTTACTATATTTTTGTTTTTTAAAGTCTTGTTAAAATAATTATAACTACTTGCTAATCCTGTCTATTTTTTAAGTGCTTAATTTGCAATTAGAGCCTTAAGTCTATTATTATGTACCTGTCTCTACATAATGCTTTTAAAATGCAGCTGCGCGTTGCAAACTGTACTTGCAGGCTGTTTTTCTCTCTTTTTCTTTGTTGCCTACTCCTTAAACTTTTCTACTTAGACTACTCTGCTTACTATACAAAAATAAACTTATCTTATTAGCTAAATAATACTAATAAACAATGCTGTAAGGCTCTGCTTAGCAAATCGCAGTAATTACACGTGCTGCAACTACGCTCTAAGTAGAAGCATCTAAGCTAATAATAAATTTAGATCTATAACTCCTACGTCTACTTACTGTCTAGAGCGCTGCTGCCTGCTAGCTAAGGAGTTAGATAACCTGTTATCAGACTCTTAGAGTCTGCAGTATCCTTAGCCTTTTAAGAAAGAGTTTCCTCTATTGCCTCTATACTAAGCTACAACAGATATGTTTTTAGCACAGGCTTTAACACTGTGCAGGATATCTAAGGCGGCTAAAAAGATAGCTGCACAGTACTTCTAAGGTAAAGATAGCAGAGCACTGCTTAGAGAGGACTTTGCTAGGAACGCTGTATTATTTAGCTATTGTTAGCTAATTTTGCTTGCTCTTACAGCCTGTTAAGCGCTATGTTAGTTAGTTAGTATTTATTTTACGTCTAGTTAATAAGGAATAAGTCTACTATCTTGCTTCCTAAAAGGTATATACAACGTGCTAAGCTATAGAATTACAGTGCTAACACACTACCTTAGAAATTATTTTCTGCGTACGTAGGTATTACTACTATGTTAGAATTACAGCTCCCTGTCTAGTTAGAGAGACAAAGTAGTTTGTGTTTATTAGAGAAAATCTCTTATATTCTAAGGCATCTTTATGCTGTACAAGAAGAAAAGAGAAAAATAGTAAGAGCAGAAGGGCAGAGAGAAGGGTAAGTAAGTGTAAAGTGTTAAAGCGTTGTGCTGCCAGACCTAGTGTCGCTAGGTGCTGCACTAAGGCTGGGTAGGTAGCCTCTTTTACTGCTATGCTGTTGCTAGGCAGTAGTTGCTACTAGGGACAGACCTTAGTATAGTACTGTGTAAGCTAGATAAAGGCTTTAAAAGCCTTAGAGTCTGCTATAAGAGCTGCAGTGTATGCAAGGCTGTTAGCCTGGCTAGACGGTAGTATAGGTAGTCAAAGTAGCTATTAGCTAAAGGCCCCTAGGGTCTTGCGGCATAGCACGAGGTGCTCTAGCATCTTGTTGCTTCTGCATAAGCAGGAGAGGTTCGCGTTGCCGTGATGGAACTTGTAGTAGTACTAGACAAAGTCTCTATGCATAGATTAGATAGAAAGCAGTCTAGCCAACGTAGCTCTTAGCAGGTCTAGCTCTCTTAGTCCGCAGTGTAGTGCGTAGTCTAGGTCCCAGCGCTTATACTATCTAGAGAGTTTTGTCTTCTTGTCCAACCACTAGGTCTGTTGTGTGCTACGCAGTCCTTTGCGTGCGACCAACTTGATGTCTGAGAGTGTGGGCATAGCAGCTTTCCCAGCTGGAGGCGATGGGTGCTGGGCTTCTAGGTTAGCTAGTCTGTCAGCTGCCTCGTTCCCTTCGATTCCTTGGTGCCCAGGGGCCCATTTGATAGAGACATTGTGGGTTTCTATGGCGCCGTGGCACTCTAGAAATGCCCACTGTGAGGTGGGAGGGGCGGCGCCCCTAAGGCACCAGATCACTGAGGTGCTGTCGATGCAAAGCCATATCCGGCGGATGCTGAGATCTAGTTGCCGCACGGTATGCTGGAGGTCTCTCCATGCTCCCACTGCCTCGGCGTCGAAGACGTGCGAGGTTGAGTGAAGTGACCCGCGGCCGCTCTGTAGCTGCTTTCCGTTCTGATACACTGCAAAGCCGTACGTGACCTGCTTTTCTCTATTCCTTATGTGTTGTTCAGAGTCTCGCAGTCTGCATCGTGGTGTTTGCTTCAGGGGAACCAAGCTGAGGCAGTGTTTCCGCCCCCAACGCGTGCGCCGTGCGGTTAAGCTGCGTGGGTGCCTGGACTGGGGTTCAACGGGCTTCTTGCAGCGTGCGAGCGCGTCGTCGCTGTTGATTGGGTGGACAAGCGCGCGGGGCGGGCACGCCTGTTGCGCTTCGGGTCGCTCGACCCGTGCAAGGACTCTATGAGTAGCTAGAAGCACGCGTAGTGCCAAAATTTAGACGCATCTACGAACTGGCACGCGATTACGAAAGAGTACTGTGTCTGTGCGCGTGACGCCCGGATTCGCGTGACGCCCGCTCCGAGCCTTGAAGCTCATCACAAAATGAGGTTATAGAGCCACATACAATAGCTATTATTGTTAAACAATTTATTAGTCTGTTCTATAGACTTATGTAACAAAGTTCCTCTATATAAACTATTTATATAAAGTAGCTGTGCAGCTGCTGCAGGTAGTGTAGGTGCACGCAGGTAGAGGAGGCGTTATAGGCTTTAAGTAACTACACGTACTTACACTACAACGCGCAGGCTTTTTTTTTACTATAGAAGCTTTTAAAGCTATCTTATTACCTCTTTAGGACAATTGTATAGCTTCCTAGGTATTATAAGCTTGCTTCTAATGTTCTTTTTTAGCCTTACGTTTTAGTACTTCTTCTACCTTCTTAGCTTTAACACAGTCTTTCTCTTTCTTCTCTTTTGCTTGCTGCTTACACTTCTCCTAAGCTACTTGCTCCTTGTATAGCTTATTAGCGTGCCTAAGTTTAGCTATCTCTACTTTTCTAGCTTCTTCTGCCTTAGCTTCTTGTTATTTTACTTGCTTATACTAGTATGCTTTATTAATCCTACAAAGAGAGTAAAATACTGCTCTACTATAATACTCCTAGGTTCTTAGAAGTTAAGAGGTTTACTCTTCTTTTTGTACTTCTTCTAAGTCTTAAGAACCTCTTTTAGGCCTGCTATCTTATAGTAAAGTAGCTAGTTTTAGACTAAGATGTAGTAGAGGGAGCAGCTAATCTTCTTTAGCTCTTTACTGTTCTTATCCTTAGCTACCTTGCGCAGTAGAGTCTTAATTTTAAGCTAATCTTTGCTAGAATAAGTTAAAGAAGAGCTTCTTCTAGTATTAGAAGCCTAAAGAGAAGGCTTAGCAAAGTAGTAAAAGATAATGTTAGGTTAGAAGGGCTTAGTTAGTTAGTTGGTATTTATTTTACGTCTAGTTAATAGGGATAAAGTCTACTATCTTGCCTCCTAAAAGGCATATACAACGTGCTAAGCTATAGAATTCTAGTGCTAACATACTACCTTAGAAAGCATTTCTTACCTATACAGGTATTGCTACTATTTTAGAGCTACAGCTCCCCTTCTAGTTAAGGAGACTAAGCAATGTATGTACATTAGAGTAATTTCCTTGCGTTTTAAGGCATCTATATACTAAGGTAAAAGAAGGAGAGAGAAAGAGAGTAAGTAAGTGTATATGTGTAGGGGAGAGGATAAGAAAGGGGAGAAAAAGAGAAGAAGGGAGACAGGGCTTTGCAGCTAATATGCTAGACCTGCTTCTGCTAAGTGCTGTATTGCTTGTTGCTGTTGCAAGGCTGCAAGAGCTAACAGGGGCAGATCTTAGTGTAGTATTATGTAAGCTAGACAAAGGCCTTAAAGGCCTCTAGATCTTTAATCAGCTCTGCAGTATACGACAGGCCCTTAGCCTAGCTAGATAGCAGTGTAGGTAGTCGAAGCAGCTATCAGCTAAAGGTCCCTAGGGTCTTACAGCAGAGCGCAAGGTGCTCTAGTGTCTTGTCTTGTCTGTATAAGCAGGTAAGGTTTTTGTCCTTATAGTTGTACTTTTAGTAGTACTAAGTAAAGTCCCTATGTATAGATTAAATAAAGAAGAGCCTAGCTAAAGTAGCTCTTAGTAAGTCTAGCTCCTTTAGACTGCTGCATAGTGCATAGTCTAAGTCCTAGCTCTTGTACTACTTAGAGAGCTTAGTCTTCTTGTTAGACTACTAGGTCTGTTGCATGTGCTAAAGCATCTTGCAGGCTATTGTTTTAATGCCTAAGAGTATAGGCATAGCTGCCTTTCTAGTTAGGAGTAATAGGTGCTAGGCTTTTAGGTTAGCAAGTCTGTCTACTACTTTGTTTCTTTTAATACCTAGGTGTTTAGAAGCCTATTTAATAGAGATATTGTGTGTCTCTATAGCACTGTAGCACTCTAAGAAGGCCTATTATAAAGTAGAGAGTGTAACGCTCCTAAGGCACTATATAACTAAGGTGCTGTCTATACATAGCTAGATTTAGCAAGTGTAAAGTGCTAGCTGTCTAATAGTGTGTTAGAGGCCTTTCTATGCCCTAATAGCCTCTGTGTTAAAGACGTGCGCAGTAGAGTAGAGTAAGCTGCGTCTAGTCTGCAGTTACTTTCTATCCTAATACACTGCAAAGCTATAGGTAACTTACTTTTCTTTGTCTTTTGTGTACTGTTTAGATCTATTTAAGAAGATAGCAACGTCTAAAAGTAGAAAGTCAGCCTACTATTCTTAAAATGCCTTTGCTGCGCTCTTTTTGTCTATGCCTATTGTTAAGTCTGTTTAGTAGCTAGGTAAGTAGTAAAGAGCTAATAGTATTGTCCTAGGAATCTTAGGCAGTAGAGATCCTAGGTACTAGACTTTAGTCTGCATTTGCTGCAGCTTTCTAGCTAACCTGCCTATGCTTATCCTTATAGCTGCTGTGCAGCTAGCAAGTAGGTATTCTGCATCTATTGTGCGTAGATATGTTGCAAAGCAGAGTTTAGCTTCTTCTAACACATTAGCAGCAGAGAGTAGTTTAGTGTCTTAGAAGAGAGTAGCAATAGAGGTTGTTTGCTACACTAAGAGAATCCCTTTAGCTGCTATAGCTAGTGTTTTGTCTATAACTGCTATATACTACTCTATATAGGTGCTAACCTCTGCAGGTCTGCTAGGTTTTAGTGTGCGTAAAGGCTTTGTACGACCTCTGTACTAGCACTTAGCTCTATACAGAACAGACAGGTATACGCAGGTTATTATAGCCTTGCAGAGAGAGCTAGCTAGTAGTCTGTAGGCTGTGTTTGCTAGGCTGCAAATATAATAGGCTACTTTAGCTGCTTTTACATTGTGTGTAGCTACGTAGCGCTTAAAGGTAAGCTTGCAGTTAAACTAGATCCCTAGCTATTAAAGGGCTAGCTAGGTTCTTAATGTGTTTAGCAAGATTAGATAGATTGTAAGATGTTTGTCTACTACACAGAGTAGTGCGTAGCTGCTCTTCTATTAAGTAAAGTAGATTATTTCTTGTTTTTCTAGGGCAAAGGTAACCTTATTAGCTGCACTCTATGCTTTAATCTGTTGTAAGTCTGCTGCTAGGAGCTAGACGTTCTTATTAAGAGAGTGTAAGGCCTAATATAAGTATATATTATCTGTATATCTAAATCTCTTCTTTGTGTCTATAGACAGCAGCTCTACTAGGTACAGTATATACAGGACTAAGGAGAGGGGTAAGCCCTGTAGTGTGCTGCAGGCGACTAGGTAGCTAGGGGTAGTAACTTAGTCTAGGCAGACTTGAACCCTTTAATTAGTAAGGAAAGAGTTGATAAAGAAGAGGGTCCTTTAAGGCCAGCCCTGTTAGGCTATCTAGTGTAGTAGGCAGTTCTTAAGGAGAGCGTTAAAGGCGCCTTGCACGTCTAAGGTTACTATTATAACGTGCTAGCCTTTTGCCTACGCTGCTTCTGTGTCGTAAGTAAACACTGCAGTTAGATCTATAGCAGAGCGCTTTAGGAGGGCGCTTCTATGCTAGGGGCTAAGGATCTTGTAGGTTATAGCAGTCTACGCAATTCTTCTAGCTACTGTCCTTTTAAGGCCCTTTCTAATGCAGGAGAGGAGCGCTATAGGTCTTTAGGATTAGGGTAACGTCTAATCTTTCTTTCCTACCTTAGGTATTATAGCTACTTCTGCAAGCTTCTACTAGCCTAGGAAGTAGTTAAGTTAAAGGCATTGCTAGAAGATTTGTCGTATAAGTTCTCCTACCTAGGCCTAGCAGGCACAGAGTAGTTGCACAGTAGAGCAGTCTGTTCCTAGCAAGGTGCTTAAGACTCCTATTATATTTTGCTTAGCTTCCTCTAGTAAGATATGTGTGCTCTAAGGGAGAGGCGCTGTTGCTTCCTGCTTTAGTTAGTAGCTAAGGTTGTCTTTTACTGTGTAGCAGTTAAGGACTTGCTCTTAAAGTGCTTCTGCTTTCTCTAGAAGGTTAGATATTGTTTTACTGTCTACTATAAGAGAAGTGTCCTAATAGTTTAGTGTAAGCTTGTGCTAGGTAACTACCTTAAATAGATCCTTGCTGTCTTTAGCATTGTTAAGGATATGTCTTTAGTATTGTCTTTTAGCCTGTTAGACTGTTGTCTTAAAGGCTTGTATTTCTTCTAGTAGGGCGCTGCTGCTGCAGTGCTGTCTAGCATGTTTGTAGGCTTAGTAGGCTGTCTTGCACTCCTTTGTCTACTACAGTGCAGCACGTTCTTACTTGCAATCTAGCTTGCTTACTGTCTTTATAGAGTGCTAAACTGTCTCTATTAGCATTGCAACGTATCTATTAAGCTGTGCTGCACCTTAAGCCTTAAGCAGGTCTAGGATGTCCTAGACGCCTATCTTAATAAGCCCTGTAAACTTAGGTAGGCTTGCTTCTGCAACTTAGTAGTAGTATTAATCTAGGTACTGCATACTCTTTATAGAGGTAGAAATATAGGTTACTATTGTCTTGTAGTCTAAACTGCTGTGCATGCTTACATCAACTTGTAATTAAGCAAATAGGACGTTAGAGAAGGTAAGGTTAATAACCTAGCCTGCTTAGTATGTTAGCTGTCCTAGGATGCTAATATAGTCTATAGAAGCAGCAGCAGCCTATCTAGCTAGCTTAGCACCCTTGTTAGCTGCGCTAGCAGCTAGGTTAAAAGACTTATACTTAGCGTTAAAGTCACTCCTTATAAGGCACTGTTAAGGAGGTATTAGATGCATAACGTACTGTATTACGCTAGGGGTGTATAGCTGTCTGTAGCAGTTTAGTATAAAGACTCTGTTTACAACAGCTTATAGCAGGTCTAGGTAATTAAGGCTTTTTCTAGCCTAAAGTTTAAGGTAGTGCCCTTTGCAGATGTATATTATTACTCTAGGGCAGGTTAAGCCTGTTACGTTAAGGGCATCCTAGGTGCTAATAAGTGCAAGGTATCTGTAGCCTAGGTAGGTAGAAGTTCTTAAGTTAGCACAGGTAAAGAGTTCTTAGACGTATACTACGTCTATACCTTTCTAGAAGGCTACTTTTAGTATAGTAATATAGCAGAGAGAGCTCCTGCTAATGTTAGCCTAGCACACGCAGAGTTAGTTTCCCTGCTAGCTAGGCTATTAATGCCTGTTGCAGGTAGGGGGTGTGTGCAGGTGTTCTAGTATATAGATAGTAGTTTATTGCTTATACTAGTGTCTTCTCTTTCTAAGGTTAAGAGGTTAGTGTAGATAGTTAGTTGTAGGCGTAGACTGTTAGCAGACATATCTCTTATATTTAGGTTTGCACAGCCTGCAGCAGCCTGTCTTAGTCTTTTTTCTCTGCTATTAGTAAGTAAAGATGCTTAAGAGGCACTGCTTATTTCTGTTGTAGCTGCCCTACTATCTTCCTTAGGTGCTTGCCTTTAGAGAGAAGGGTAAGGAGCTAGGATCTCTTAGGCAGCCTCTAGGGAGGTACCCTTATACTACAGCATTGTCTAGTAAAGAGTTGCCTCTACTGTCCTGTAGAGATGCTAATATGTTGCTTTGCCTGCGCAGCAGACAGTATTTAGTTTAGCCTTAGTAGGCTTAATTATGTGTCTATGTACCTAGCAGGAGGCAGCTAAGTAGTTAGAGTAACTAGCTAGGTATAAGCTATAGCAGTTAGCACACTTAGCTTTATAGTAACAGTTTATGCTATAAGGCCCTTAGTGTCTATCTGTGCAGTCTCTGCAGTGTGCACAGTAGGCAACTTGCATACAGCAGGCAACGTGTTGAGGTCGTACTTTAAGCAAAGCTCGTAAGCACTATTCAATTGGTTCTCGAGGATGAATACGGTAACAGGAGGCCGAAGGGGGTTTGCAGTAAGGAGTACAGATACTATCTGTCTGTCTTAAAAGCAAGGGTAACGATGAGTAGTACAGAGTAGACTGTCTGGCTCGAAGGTTGGGGTTGAGATCTAATAACTTAGATTGTTACTTAGGTTGAACACGAACCCTAGTGGTTGTGTTCCTACACGACTATATACTAAGGAGATATGCAGAGTGATCAATGGTGTTGAACTACTGATCGCAGTGATCATTGATCACACTGATCATTGATCATTGATCAGACTGATCACTGATCGCACTGATCATGCCAAGACTGATCACGTCACGTGATAGCCTGCGCTTGTACTGATGACTGCTGACCTTGCAATGTTGCTGACATGTAATTCCTCAACCCGTGTGGGTTAACTGTGCCGTATTACCTTGTAATTGTTTCCGTACGTTTGGTGTTCCTTGGGATCGTAACACAACGTTGCAGTACTACTAGCAGCCTAGGTTGTGTCTCTAGATAGTAGGGTGTTTATAGATTTCTTTTAAGAATTAGCTAGTACTAAAGAGCTAGAATAAGCAGACTAGCTCTTTGTATAATATAATCTATATAGTAAGTCTATTCTAGTTAGCCCTATAGTATAAGGGCCTGCAGCTAACTAGCTGCTTGCCTGTTTGCAAGCAGACCTTTTCTTCTACTAGCTAGGTAGTAGTAGGCAGTTTAGTACTGTCTAGGGTCTAAAAAGAGCTAGGTACTCTTTGCACAGTATAGTTAATCTAGTGTTCTAAGATTCTAATTACTTCTCTACCTAGGGCTTTTACTATAAGCTCTTAGTTTCTTTAAGTTAAAAGTTAATCCCTAATTATTTTGTTTGCTAGTGTAATTGCTTAGCTTATGTTAATTAGCAATATAGTAGGAATGTCTTAAAGAGTAATTCTTTTTATACTCTTGTATACTGCCTGTCTTATTACAAAGAAGGAAGGTTGCTGTAATTATACTAATAGGTTAGAGATTGTAACAAAAATTTAAATGTCTTCCTTTAGCTTAGAAGGCAGGTTAAGCTAGGACTTAGCAGAGTTTAAAGGCCTGCTACTGCCCCTGCTTAGCGCTGTGTTTTAGGGGTCTCTAGCTACGTCTGCCTAAGAGCAGCGTCTTAATTCTTAGCTCCTAGGGTTGCTTTAATTAGTATTGCTGCTCTAGCAAGAGCTAGGGGGGGAATGGCTTTAGGAGAGGGAGGTTAGAGCTCTAATAACTCTCTACTGCAGTTCTGCAGCAATCCTAGCTTCTTAGGGGTTAGAATAGCCTTCTGCGTAATAATCTATAGCTGCTGCAAAGGCAGTAGTAATAGTGTTCTATAGCTAAGTAATCTCCTAAGTCTTAGTAATATAGCGTTAGACAGTATTAGAGACTTAGGGTTTAAGAGTGCTCTTACTAAGGTTTAGGCTGCTTAGAGGGGGGGCCTAATAATTTAGGACCCTCTAGAGCTGTTCTAAGGCGCAGTTATTAAGGTGTTAAGGAGACTTAGAGTCTAAGGACTCTGTGTGCTAGAAGGTTAGAGAGCTAGGGGGAGCAGAAAACTCTGTTATCCTTGCTACGCGCCTCTTTGCGCGTTGCGCAAAGAGTACAAAGGAAGTTAGACGTGTCTTTAGAGTTGCTATAGTAGGCTTAGTTAATTTGCTAAGATTTTTAGGGCCTCTAGAAAGAAGACTTAAAAATTAAAAAGTTAGTATTTAGGTGTAGGTTAGAAGGGCACTATACCTATTGCCTTAAAAGACTTAAGTATTAACCTTTAAGTAAATGTGCTTATTTAGGCCTTCTAGAATAAGTAGAAAAAGTTACTCTTCTTAATTACTAATAGTCTCTAGCTATTGTAAAGGTGTATTGTAAGCTCTTTTAAATACGCAGTTAAAAGAGGCTTAAACAATACTACGTTTAACAGCTACAGCATGTAAGTTAAGTAAGAAGAAAGAATAGCTAAGAGTATCTTATTCTAATTATACTAGTTAATAAAGTCTATTATTATATAAGATCTATAGCTATTAAGAATTAGAAAATACTACTTTTTTTGCGCCTTAGTCTTAGTAAAGTAATTAAATACCTGTTAAAGCTAGGCAAGGCCTATATTATTGTTAGTCTAGCTAGTAGGTAAAGAGAAAACAAGTATATTGTGTACTTCTAGCTCTATCTCTTCTACCTAGCTTAATTACAGAGTACTGTTAGCAGACTTGTAGAGAAGACTTAGTAGCAGTACTATCTTATTACTGCAAACACAGGCTAGCAGTATTACTTATACCTAATTACTATCTTAAAGTAATACCTTAACCTTTCTCTTCTCTTATATCTACCTACTAAACATGTATTTAGTTCTAGTAGTAATCCTAATTATAAAGCCCTTCTTATCTATATTGTATATATAGCAGCTGTTAACTTTATATTTAGTAATTCTGCATTGTAGTAGGTTAAAGTAGAGCTTGTACTTTTAATATAAATCAGCGTTGTAATAATTAGTATCTATACCTGTTAAGTATTAAGAGATAAGATAGATAGAGTAGTTGTTAATAAACTAAGTAACCTAGCTCTTGCTTACACGTTCCTTAGCTACAGATAATACAAAATTTTGTATCATCTCTCTTGTAAGAGGTATATAACAAGCAGTAAGCTCTTCTATATACTTTACAAGCTCTGCTTCTTGTTGTGGGGTAAGCTTCTGCTAGTTGAGGTTCTTGATCTCTGGAGGTGCCTAAACACCCCTATGTCTCCACGCCAGCGTTAAGCAATCAACAGCAAACTGATCAGCAATTGTTTGATATACAAGTTTCTCTCCTGGTTCCAGCGCTTCAACCGCTGCAAGCGCATCATCAATAGGTGCCATAGTTGTTGAGTTATAACGCGTTGAAGATAGATGCTTGTTTTAGTAATCGGGCGTCACGCGAATCCGGGCGTCACGCGCACAGACACGGTAGCTATCTATCGCTCTTGCCGTTGCCATCATTGTTGCAGTGTGCGGGGTTGCGCACTAGTTTTACGAAAATCTTACTTGCCCTTGCGGTTGGTTTTCTTCGCTATCCTGCAAACGCACGTCCTGTCGTTGTGCGCCAATCCCGCTGATAGCGTGCCGCCCCGTATGGTAGGGTAGGGCCTTGTGCTGCATGGCGCGGTCAATCATCTGCTAGAGATAAGACCACTCGCGGTTGCCATTCGCACCAATTACCGCCATTCTGACCAGCGAAAAAAGCAATTCGCGTTGCATACTGTTGCATGCAGATGTGATGCGCTGGCGTACACGTTGTCGCTGCCTTGCGTGCAACATGCAGACAGGCTTGTCTCCAGCCTACAGAAAAGCCCTTTCAGTTACGAAGGATCGTGCAGAGTAGAGTCAGGCTCTGCACACCGGAGATTCCGTGCGATGTGTCGCCAAACACCGTCACAGCTAGCTCAACAAGAGCGCAGCTCCGACCGGACTAGAAATTTTTCTGACATACCAGCAGTTGCAGGCAACAAAAGTGTCAGATTCCATCACATCGCCATGATCCAAGGTTAATTATGCTTCAACCAAATACTACGCAGTCTGAACAGACAATCTGGGACAGGCAGCGCCGACACGATTTCAAGAGCAAGATTGACGCATTGCACCGCACTAGATATGTACCGGAACCACGGGCTCTGCAAGAGGCGGACTAGCCCAACACACATAGAACAGGTTATTTCCTGTTTGAAACAGAATTGCAGCTGACTGACAATATTGCATTTGTGTCTGCTTGTAAGTATAGTGTGCAGTTTGTCACCGCTGCAACTGTTCAAGCAAGCGAACAAGGTCTCTTGATTCTTCTAGCTGCAAATGAGGGCATTTGTAACAAGGTTCAAAAGGCTTGGGAGAAGCTGGTGCCACTCCTCGAAGAGTGCGCTGCAAAGAGCAAGTGTCTGTCTTGAAATCAATGGTATATCGCTAATATCTGCAAGCTTTATCAAGAGAGCGCTGCGCAGAGGATGCTTTTGACGTCATAGTGAATCTCAATAAAAACAGGATCCTTGGACAATTAGCATCAAAGCAATTTAAACCACCTCGAATCACATACGGAGAGGTAGATCACTGTTCAAGCTGGCCGAAGTCATTCATGATGTAGAGAGCCGACATGGGACATAAAATGGGGATGTTATTACAATAAGCTTCGAAGTGCCAAGTCGAGTTGATGTCGCCATGCTCGATAAGGCTGTCAAGCTGTATGCTCATCACCATCAATGCACAGACCTCAGGAAAAAGTATATAGACTGCGCGCACTAGTGCCACAGTAGAAGGATAGTCCTGAGATGAATGTTTTCCTAGATGTGGCAGAGCCTAGCCTCTAAGATAGCATGTCGCATTCTACATGTAGTCAGCTGAAAGGTCTTCAGTGTTAGTATCAGAGATACCTCTCGAAATATTGTTTCTCCTAGGATATAGTTACCCCATAGCTTGAGCGAAAGAGAGCTTGCAGTCACCAATGACTAGGAAAGCACTAGATGACTGGATTTTGAGGCATTGCGGCAGAGCCTGTCTGACCACTTCCTTGATATCTTGTGGCAAATAGTCCCTGACATACAACAATACAGCATAGGCGAATTAGGTAGCACACAATATAGCAATGCTATCTTTACTGTCAACTCTGCTGTAACAAATCATACGTTGAAAATTCAAGTGTCTCACAAGGGCTCATTCTTGAGATTGCGTAACCACATCCATAAGAACCTATTACTCATCTCTATGTCACCAAGCTTTGTGTACATTGGTCAAGCATAAATAATACCTACAAGACCTAGCTTCGACTATTGAAAGGTAATAGACTTAGCAAGTCATAATATGCTGCACTCAAAAGGACTGTTTTCTGTATATCCCGTCAAGCAAGATGCAGACTAGTTGATAGGAAGCAAAGCATGCGCAAGTTGTTACTGCTTACTAGGTAATACTGCAGATCTTGTAGCTACAGAAGCTCAAAAGCTCTTACGCTACTGCATCTGCAGTTTTGAAAAGCGAGGGCTGTAGAATTCTCAACTTTGGTTGTGCATTACAGAATAATGCGCGTAGTAGTAGCAGGGAAAGCAGGGTATGCATTGTTGTTAGACAAACATTGATTAGGCCGAAAGACGTAAAAGCCGCACGAAGCTCGGCACCTAGAATTAAGGGTTACAGTATCCGTGCACGCTGTGCACACCTTCGGGCCGTGCACACCAAAACGACCTTAGGCAACAACTAAAAATAAGGCAATAGAGCTACACACAAAAGCTACTATATTAAGATTTTTTGTAGTAACAATCTATTAGGTTCTACAGTGCTTGCCCTGTTGCTACTTCTTAGACGTGTTGTACAGCTGCTGCGTGTAGTAACTAGTAGAGGTGTTGGGGAAGATGACGCCTCAACTACAACCTAAGTAGCACTACGCACACGCTGTTTTTTAGCAGCTAGCTCTATAGGAGGCTTTTGTAAGGTCTTGCGCTTACTTATTTAAGGCAATTAGATAGATTTAGCAGCGTTAGCCTCTTCTTTTCTTTGTTGTTTTTCAGCCTTCTTAGCAGCCTCCCTTAGGGCTTTCTCTTCCTTTGCCCTTACTTATTCTACCTTCTACTATTGCTTCTGCAGCTTATTTTAGAGCTTCTTTTGTGCCTTAACATCCTTCTTATAAGCTTTATCTGCTTCCTTCTGCAGCTCTATCTCTTTGTTTGTCTTATAACGCTCTTCTTCTTTATAGACCTTCTATAGAGACTAAAAAACAGCTGCACTCTTATACTCTTTATTCTGCTGTAGGTTAAGCTTTCTCTGCTTCTGCTTAGAGGGCTTTTACTGCTAAAGCGTGTTGCAAAGGCCTTTGTTTTTAAGCTGTACAAGCTTTATAGTAGCAGAGAGGTAAGAGATAGTATGCCTTAGCTGCTAGACCTTCTCTAAGTCCTAATCTTTTGCTACCTTATCTAGTATTTGTATAGCTTGTTTCTAATTGTTACCTAGCACTAAGAATAGTGTACAAAGTAGCTGCCTGCGCTTGTTCTTAAATCTATTAATAATTACAGCTGTATTAGGTAGTAATAAGCCTATAACTTTAAAGGACCTAAGGATAAGGCTTAGAGTAAAAGTAGTTGTCTAAGCACTATAGAATAGGCAGAAAAAGTTATGTTTAGTAACTCTAGCTATTGCCTAGCTACTATAAAGGTATTTAGTAAGCTGTTTAGAGTAGCTTGTTGCTAGAGGTAAGAACAAAGCTATATCTAATAGCTGCAGCGTATAAGTACTGTAAAGTAAGAATACTAGTAGTAGTATTCTATTATAATAGCAGTATTTAATAAATCTCTAAGTTATATACAAGCTATAGCTGTCTACTATAAGTAGTTACTAATTTTAGTATACCTTTTCTTAGGTATAGCAATTAAATACTTGTTCTAACTAGGCAAGGCTAACCTTGTTGTTTGTCTAACCTAAAGAAGTTGCACTAAGAAATACTAAGTGTTTTTCTACGTCTAGATCTGCTACTTAGGTTAATTATAGAGTGTTAGGTGCCCTTAGGTATAGTATAGCTAGAGGCAGCTATAAACTATTAGCGCAGACACTTATAAGTATTAATACTTATTACCTATTACTATTTTATAATAGCTAGCAATACGTTTTAACTCTATAGAAGCTTAGCTAAACACCTATTTCGTGCGCCTATTAAATACTTTAATTACAAAGCTCTTTTTATTTATATTGTATATATACTATAGCTTGATTAAGTGTTTGTTTATTTTAGAGTATATAAAGTTAAAGAAGTAAGTATACTTTTTATAGCTATTAGCATAAAGATATTAAGTATCTATAGCGTTGCTCTATTTATATAGAAGAGTATTATAGTAACAGTTAAGAAAGTAAGTAACTTACAAGTTAGAGACTCTCTCTACAGCTAGTTTAGAAGCTATATTTTGTACTATTTACCTTATAAGAAGTAGGCCTTAATTAGTAAGCTTTTTTATAAACTTACAAAGCTCTTTCTTATATATAAAGTAGAGCTTATATAGATTTAAATCAGCTTTTACACGTAATATAACTTTATATTAATAATAGTAGAATAAAGTTATATAGTAAATATTATACTTTTTTACAATTACCTAGTATAAGAGTTAACCTTCTATATCTGCTATATCTACCTCTGCAAGCGCTTCTTTAAGCAATATTATAGCGTAGAGATATTATATAGAAGAGTATAGTATATTTTTAGTAAGAGTGTGCACAGCTTAAAGGTATACACAGCGTGCACAGACACTATACTATGTCTGTGCACCTAATATATAGATTTAACTAATATACAGTATAACTAAACAACGTATTTATTTTAATATGTAATAACTCTACTACTATGCTAGAAATAGATAATACTATTACAGAGATCTATAATTTAAAGCCTAGCAATAAATTTGTATATACTTAGATTGCAAAAATATATAGTGTTAATTGCTCTATATTGTTGCAGGTTTATTAACACAATTAGGTTCTCTAGGCAGTTGCTAATAAGCAGCAGCAAAAGCTTACTCTATAACAAGAATTAGACCTTGTAAAGTATATAAATTTACTTACTACGCGTTACATAACACTTTTACACACTATAGTATATAATTTTGCCTCTACTATTGCGCAAACTCTTGTCTGTCGCGCTGTTCTCCTGCATCTGCGCAGTCAACTTTGCGACTATTATGCAGTGGCCTCGCCCACAGCGTTGCTCGATGCCCTCTGGCTAGAGATTTCTTGTCACTGTCTTATGTCTGGGTGCTATTTCTTTCTCACAGCATTTAGATGTTTTCTTTTGTTTGCGCAGACGTCGATTGAAAAAGAGTGGGCGACGGTAGCACTCCTGCTCTAGATATTAGAGCGATGGTGCGACCTGCTGGTAGCAGATCAGACTGCTACTCTACGACACGACCTAAAATTCACTCAGCTAGTATATGCCGTTGTTCTTCTGGTTTCATCGAAAGAATTTCCAGTAGCATAGCAGATGCCTCTCTATAGCATCTATAATTCGTTCTGACCCTCTATATAGTAAATCTCCTTTAACAGTTCGTGCTCTGCAACCGGCTTGTCTCCTGCATAGAGCGGATCATGTTCCAGCTGATTAATCACCTGTTCCTCGGCCATGCTTCGTTGCTCAGTATCCAATTCTCCCCACCAATCCCAAAACCGCCTATTCACCTGATATACTTCCTGCTCAAGGCAATATAGACGCTTCTTGTTCTTAGTTACTAGAACCTCAACTTCCCCATGCGCTGTGTCACCCTCGCCATGACTGGTTCCAAGCAAATGTGTCGTGTATTGCTCAGGCTGATCGAACCATGCATCACAACCAGTGACTGAGCAGCCAAAAGGCTCGTGACGTCCCAAAAAATGGTGCTGTTCTACAGCCGCCGCCCGATGATATTCAGCTGCAGATTGCTGACCAGCCGACCTGATGAACAATGTTTTGGATCTTATGTACTCTCCCACACGCCCACGATAGGGCTTCTTTGGTGGAATAACAACTATCAAAGGGGCCTTTGCATGCTCTTCGCGTCTCGGTTTAGTCTCTGTACCCGCATCCCCGTTACCAGTTCGCAATCGCCACAACACCCTCTTCCTTCGCCGACCAACAGCATCTTCAATTGACTCGGTTGTATGAAAGAATGTGTCAAGACCTTGAGGACAGAGTTGAACAATCTTAAGAAAACAGTCGGTTATTACGTCCTTATCAGGAAAAGACCATTTGTCTCTAGTGAACATGACTCGTTTGACTAGGGGACAAAAGCGTTGTACAGTACACCAGAAATTCTTAATCTTTGTTTCAGTCTGTTCATCGACAAATCTAGACCGTTCCTCGTCAGAGACAAACGTCATTTTCGTCACGTCGGGTGACAGAACCCTGGAGTTCAGATAGAGACAATGGATGTCAAGCTGTTCGATGTTGGCCAGGAAGCAAGGTTCGTATATGGAGTCAGAAAGGAGCTGGGACTGAAGCAAGTCAGTCATTTCAAGACGGTACCAGGTCGCCCAATCTGAATAAAAGAGTTTCTTAGATTCGATACGTAGACCCCGTGTTGTGTGCATAAGTTGAAAGAGTGTGGGCGCATTGCACTGCTGTAAGACGCGCAGCTGCAGCTCTGCTGGCAGTTCTGCGTATCGGTGGAAGGATCCTTCGCTTCTGATCAAGTGCCTTCGGGAGATGTGTTAATCAAAGTACTTAAAGGCTTGTCCAGAAAAAGTCGTACAAACAGTAAAGTCGAGAGGGTGTCGCCAATACCCCTCCTCAATCACCTGCAAGTATTCAAAGAAGAACATCTCCAATTTTCGTTGAAAGGTACTAAACGAACTGCTGAGACCTTATAGTGTTGCGCCAAGCAAGGCGCAAGGCAGATGCGTCCTGTAATGTATGGTCCCCGAACTCCGTAGCCCAGCGCTAGAGTGCGCTTGGCCTACCACCACGTGTCTTCTCACGTGCGCATCCCACCTCACATCCAATCGGACTTTACAAACTCAGCTTCATCCCAATTTAGAATCTGTCGAGAGATTCACTCGGCTCTACAATGTAGTTACCAGCGTATATATCTTGATATATCTATTGGTGAATAAATTTAAGAAACGAAGTGTACATGCAGGCCGACAATATTCTCGGTTGCATGGGTAGAACAAAGCGAGTGACGCTACGGACATTCCTCCCTCCCTTACCCCTGTTGGGCTCAATTCTGAAATGTGTACGTTGGAGCTATCCCCGCATCTCCTATGTTCTTTCGACAGCCAGGAGAAATGTTACCATCGGAGCAGGGCGGCATTTCCTTGTCTGTAGGCATTTTTCCGACTCTGCCCCAGGCTGCGATCTTGGATCCAGCCGGAAACTTGGTGTCACCCTTCACGGCGCCGGCTTCGATTGCGTACATCATTGCGACATCCTCGGCATGGTACTTCGAACCGTTGCCTTTCCACTTGCGAAGATTCCAGATGATCTTCCACAGAAACGGCGCATTAGCTTCTGCGAAGCTCTCCGCTTTTGTAGGGCCGGTTCCGTGTGCAGGAGTTCCTATGAACACCCCCTTCCCAGGGACAAACAAAGCTGCGACAACAGTTCCGCCAACACTCGTTTTCTTTGACATAACATCATCGAAGGCAGTCTTCGCAATAACTTGTAATTCCCTGTTGGTTATCGTGTTGCCTGTCACCAGTCGCATGCCACGCCAAGTGTCCACGCCCCACTCGCCGCCATCGGCCATTTCCTCAGGGTCACATCCACTGCCATAGTCTGTTGATGGCCGACCGGAGCTTCCAGTCCTGCGCAATAGCTTGGAGATGAGGTCGCGAACAACCTTTGTGGGGCTTTTCTTGCCTTCCTTGCTCTTACTATTACCATCTCCCTTTCCTTTGCTCGCCTCCAGTTTGCATGCTTTTCTAGCAGGTGGGGTCTTAACGGGTTTCGGTACTGTTGGAGTAGGCTTTGCAGGGGTCGGTTTTGGCTTTAGCTTCGGCTTTGATGGATTTGGCTTAGTTGTCCTTCGCTTTACCGCAGCTCCAAGCACTCTAGGTTCGTTGCTTGAAGAGTCCAGATGCACCTCTACTATTAGCTCATCAGTGGCAAGACGACCGCCTCCGGTATTCTTGCCAGCAATACACGCTTCAATGATGGACTGCAAGTTCGCTATGCAATTGTCCTGGTTGAAGGTGTCTTAGGTACGGGTGCGGCTGAAGATGATAGACTCAAATTGTCTCTGTAACGACTTCTCAACATTGTTGCCGCAGACTTTGTTGATAGTATCAGCGAATCCATCTCTTTTGGCCACAGAGACCATGCGAGGTTTGTAGTGCAGTATCTCGGAGTTGCAGACAATATCTGCCAGAACCGAGTTGAACATCGCTAACAGAGCGGTTACAGTTGCAGTAGTTCTCATTTTGAATGGAGGAAAGACTTTTATTGGAGAGAGGGAAGGAATGAATAATGTGATGAACGACTACCAGAGTCGTGCTGAAGTGATTTGTAAAGACTGTGATGAGTTTGTCAGTTTTCCAGCGTGATCATACATCGATATATATACTAACACGAGCTCATGCATGTCCTTCATTTCCCGTGCTCCGAAATCCGTCGCTCAACCCCCCATTGTTTCGACGGACACCGCCCAGTGGAGATTCGACCCACTTGTGGCTCTCTATGAGGCACAGCTTCAGCTAGCCTTGAACATTGTTGACATCTATTTGGGCAAGTGGCAAGTGGTGGCCAAAGGTCCTCATGTCAAAAGCTACAGGCTCGATGTTTTGATACTTGTCGAGTCGGTCTTCTGACCTTTTGCCCGCGATGTCTTCTTGGGATGCAAGCTTCAGATGATTCAAAGGTGAGGCAGGGCATTTAACATATCTCAGAGCTTAAGCGCGAGTTACAGCTAAGCCTTCTGTCTTCTTGATGAGATCTCCAATCCAGGATCCTGATAGACACGATTAGCAACAAGTTATGGAGAAATGCTTTTCAGCCTATCTGACGAGCCACGTAGAGAATCTGAAAAGTTCTTGGGCTGACACCTTATCTGAGAGTGTCTTACTAGTAGGTATATTACACTAGTGGGGTGCAAAATGTGTGCATTTGAATATTGTCAGACACCCTCTAGACGCAACTGCTGCTAAGTAGTGTCACAAAATATTCCTTTAGGCATTCCTTTACTGTTTAAGGTTAAGTAATCAACTTTGTTAATTAGTACGTGATAGTATTGTCTGTTCTTATAGCACCTAGGCTGCATCTATACACTGTTAGTCTAGGAACATCTAATATAAAAGAAAAGTCTTGTAATAATTGTGTACAAACACTCTTCTGTTTTAATATATATAAGTCTGTAGCAGCCTTTTAGTATCTATTAGAGTAGTCTACTAGCGCAGACATCTCTAAAGTAGTTGCTTATCTTTCTACCTTAACAAGATACTTAATTATACTGTGTAGACATTAGAATAAGGTATACATTGTTATTAATCCTATTACTACAGAACATAGTGCTATAAATCTTTTAAAGAAAGCAAGAAGTGCGCTCTGTAGAGGTATACACTGTCTTTAATAGATAACTAATAACAAATTGCTATAATCTAGCTTTTCTAGCGTTTTTAAAGTTTTGCTATTATAGAAGTACTTATAGTTATGTTTACAGCTGTATAACAACTTAGTTAGCAGCTATTACTTTAGAAAAATTGCCTCTGCACTTAACTATAATTAGTAAGTTAAGTCAACGTATATTATATTATTATTTATATAGATTTTTCTAAACAAGGTATAACTTTGTTTGTAGATAGCCTTATTATACTAAATAAACTAAGCAGTTTATAAGAGTATATATAGAAGGATACAAGCTAATAGAGATATAATAGATTATAGCTAAAGTTGCTAGTGTCTTTAACTAAATACTAGCGTAGCAAATCTTCTATTTCTACAGCAAATTAGTTATAGACAGGACCTTAAAGTGCTTAAAAATCGCTTTTATAATATAATAGCATTATATTATCTTAGTATTAACTAAAGACATTACCTGCTAATATTTATCTTGTTAGTTTCCTTGTTAGACCTATTCTTACTATTCTTTAAGCCTTTAAGCTACTCTTCTAACTCTTTCTCTTTATTTTCCTATAGCTTAATATTCCTATAGTTAATTACCTGTATTATATAATAAGGTAGGTAAGACACGTCTTAAATCTTCTTTACACACTTAGGCCTCTTATATAACCTATTCTTAGAGTTATCCTTAAAATTATTAAGAGACTAATAAGGTAATAACAGTAGAAAAGTCTAGGCACACTATAAGACTTAGGTCTAGAGTATTGTTACTTTCTAGCTAGACTAAGGTACTGTTTACAAGGTTTTTAAAGAGTGTAGGCTTAGTAGGCCTATTATTATAAGTATTATAGACATTTAGTTGTTAAAAGCCTTTAATGCTAATACTATCTAGATTGTAAGTTTATAGCTTGCAAGTATCTAACTAGTTTCTAGTATCTTATACTTTTTAATCTTTATAATTTTACTTAGCCTAAGTATACTTATATATCTAGTTCTAAATTATTATATATATATAATTATTATTAACTATTTCTAGAAGTATAGTATAAGATTTTTTTACTAGCTTCTAGAAATCTTCCTACTTAGTAATATTCTAAAGAATATAGTTAGTATATTCTAAGACTTTATAAAATAAAGCAAAAACACTACTATTTTTATAAGTATAAAGTTAGCCTTAGGGAAGTTATACTCTAGAAAGAGCACATTAAGAAGCTTGCTAAAGCTAATTACTTCTACTAAGCTCTTTAACAAAGTTATTAAAATAGGTTGTATAGTACACACTAAAGCTGTGTTTGCACAGTCTTGTTGTACTAATGCCTTAATATAAGAATAGTTATCTACTTAGTAGATTAGCTTAAGAAGACTTTAGAAAAGAGTAATTTTAAGCTAGTTAACAGATAGATTGCAAATAGAAGAATTAACAATATCTTTAGATAGGCTATAAGCATCCTTCTGCTTAAAGAGAACCTTAGCTTAACTTTAGGTATAGATATTAAGGATAGATTACCTGTCCTACACAGCTTTAGTTAAGATCTAGTCTAGAAGAAAACCTTTACACAGCTATCTAAAGAAGTTAGTAGACAATCTCTATAATGCTTTGCTTATATATAGGCACTTCTAGCTCTTGCAGTAGCTTTCTACTACTATATATAAAGCTTTAAGAATAGTAAGAACGTCTTTAAAAGTAGGCAAAGGTAATAGATACAGTATTAAGAATTATTACTAGATAGTTTAATTCTAAGAGAGACTTAATTAATTTTATAAGTATTTAGCTAGCTATATAACTTAATATTTAATAGTAGAGAGAATATATATAATTATAGTAGTAAAGTTAGTAAGACACTATATATATAAAGAAATTAAGTATAAAGTAAAAACAATACTCTAAGTAGTATATTATACTGTGTATTAACAAAGGAAACCTACCTACTATGTCTGTACACCTTGTGCACATATCTAGCCTATATATATAAAAACAACTTTTAGTAACTAAAAAAATAAGGTTATATAGCTATATATAAAAGCTATTATATTAAGATCTTTAGTAATATTAGTAATAATCTATTAAGTACTATAGTACTTTTTCTATTACTACTTTTTATTTAATTGTATTGTACAGCTACTATGTATAGTAACTAGTAGAGGTACTAAAGACAGCAATATATTAACTATAACACAGGTACTACTATATATATACTTTTTTTTTAGCAGGTAGCTTTATAAAAGGCTTTTATAAGGCCTTGTACTTACTTTTTTAAGATAATTAGATATATTTAGTAGCGTTGCCTTCTTTTTTTTCTATTATTTCTTAGCTTTCTTAGTAACTATTCTAAGAGCTTTCTCTTTCTTTGCTATTACTTGCTTTACCTTCTGCTACTTCTTTTATTGCTTATCCTAAACCTTCTTCTTAGCTGCCTCTACCTTTCTGCAAGCCTTTATAGTAGTTTTCTTAGCCTGTTAGCAGGTATTTTAATATAGTTAAGCTTAAGCTTTATCTACCTTTGTTAGAGACTACAACATTGCGTTAGAAGTATAGGACTTAGAGGCCTGCAGTAGCAGAGCTTAGTAGTACCCCTAAGAGGTCTTTTAGGTATTAATTTAGTTATAAAAGCCTTTGTTTTCTACCTTTAGAAGTAAGTTGCAAGCTACTAGATAGTTTAGCATACAAACTAGCTTCCTTGCTTTATAACTTATAGAGTCCTTTACTATTCTGTTGTAAAACTATTCTATTACAATCTTATTAATATTAAGTAATAGAGATAAAGTTTATAGAAGCTTGCTTTGCTTATTCTTAAACTTATTAAGTATAATAGGTAGGTCTAGTAGTAAGATGCCTTTAGCTTAGAACGCAGCTAGCATAAGCTTGCAGGTAAACATTTTATACTAAGCAGCTTAGAAAAGCTTGTAGAAATAATACTTTTTAATACTAGTTTAAGCTTAGCTTTAGTATAGTTATTAAGTAACTTCTTTAGAGTATTTATTACTAAAAGGTAAGAAGCAACCTATATTAAGCAACTGCAGCGTCTATATACTATAAAGTAAAGATACAAGTAGTAAGATCTTATAGTAGCTATAATAGTTAATAAAAGCTATTATTATATAAGAGCTATAGCTATTAAGTATAAGTAAGTATTAACTGCTATTAGTTTTACTTAAAGTTTCCTACTTAATACCTGTTTAAAATAAGCTGTACTATATACTATACTAAGCTAATATTATAGTTTTTAAAATACTTTGTATATATATAATTTTCTAGAGAACCCTCTTTTTACAGATATATATTCTGTAAAGATAAGTGCAAAGGCTGTAAGCCTTAATAAAAGTATAGTTTACTCTAAGAAGTCTTATAATACTATTACTTTATGTTTTTAGACTATAAAGCACTATATAAAAGAAGTATAGAAGTAATATCTTTAATATTTGTAAGATCTTAGCAGAAAAGCACAGATAAGATATATTTTACCTTGCCTAGGTATACCTAAGAGATCTTTAGTAAGTATAGAAAATAATCCTTTCTATTAATTGTAAGCTAAAGTAAGATAGTAAAATATTAGTAGTATACAACTTTTCTATTATTAGAGTCTAAGCTAGGCTAGTAAAAAGGTTATAGTTAGGTTACGTTATATAACTATCTAGCTATAATCTAACCTTAATTTAAGTTAGTAGCTGCTAAAAAGGTTGTAATTATAGTTGTAGTTGCTTAGGCTATAGGTTAAGGTTAGGTTACTCTGCACCTGCTTAGCTAATTATTACAGTACGTTATTACAACACTGTGCCTGCTAATTAAGATACCTAAGATAAAGCTTAACTTAACCTTAACCTATAGCCTAAGTAAGTTAAAGCAACTATAACTATAGCTTAACCTACGCTAGAAAACTTTAACTTAACCTTGCTTTAAAGTCTATATAACTATATATCTAACTATAATCTTAGGTATAGTACTATAACTTTTTTTACTAGCTTAGTCTAAGTAAAAAGTACTTTCTTAGTAGAATAGAATATTAAGTAGTATTCTTAGGCTAATTGTTATCAAGCTTGTAAGACTGTACTCTAGTAATTAAATTAATTAATTAGTACCTTTTTCTATAGATTAGACAAAATATTATTATATATAAAGAAAATACTTAGTAGTTATATATTTGTAGCTAAGCTGTATACGTAAGTACTTAAGCAAGAAGCTTAGAGCTTCTTAGTAGTAAGCTAAATAAACAAGCACTTTATAAGTAAGCTATTTAATTAAGCTTAAGCTAACTAGCTAAGCTTATAATACACTTTCTAGGTGCTTATTATATATATAAGTACTTAAATAGCTTTACTATAACTGTAAAAATATTTAGTAAGTTAAGAAACTCCTTAGCTCTATATAAAAGAGCTGTTATATAATAGTCTAATTATTATATAATAATCTAAGTTATTTAAATTAATATATATATAGATAGCTAGCTAGCAGCTTATTTATATTTAATATAACTAAGAGTTATATATTTATATACTTTTAGGCCTATCTATGTATACAGGCAGGTAATAAGTAGCTTAATTACTTTATCCTAGAGAGCTTTTAATTGTACCTTTATAAGCTTGTAATATTGTTACTATTTCTTCTATTCTATTAAAAGTAAGGTAAAGCTGCTTTGTTTTATTATAGCTGCGCAAAGCGTAGTGTTGTAGAGAAGTAAGAGTAAACCTTACTTTACTAGGTCTAGCTAGTATATAATTAAGCTTCCTGCTTAATTTTAACCTTTTTTAGTTTAGTTAACTACTATAGCTATAAGTATACTTTTTTTAATATTTTGTACTTCTTATTAACTTCTTAGAGGCTTTACTAGCTTCTAAACTGTCTTCTATCTCTTTCTAGCTCTATCTAAGTTGCTTATTTTTAGCTTAGTAAGTATTAGTTTAGTTAGTTCAAGTATTTAGGCAGTGTCTAATTAAGCTTCTTAGTGTCTCTTAGCCTTTTTTTTTTAAACTTCCTAGCTAATTATAAATAAAAAAAGTAATCTAAAGCTGTTTATACTGTGTACACTATGCTTACTACTACTGCTTATACTGCTGCTTATACTGCTGCTGCCTGCACTGCTGCCTTTATTGCAGCTAAAGCTTACACGCCTAGGCACTGCTACTTTATCTTGCCTTTAGCCTTTTAAAGTTAAGATAATTATATATATATATTGTCTGCTAGCTCTAAAGGCTTAAAGAGCTTCTAGGCGCTTTTTAAACTACTTTTCTCTTTCTCTACCTACTTTTTGCCTGCTATAGCGCCTGCTATAGCGCCTTTACCTGCTCTGCTTCTGCTACTGCTGCTTTACTATATACTAAGAGTCTTGCAGGTTATATTGTGTAAGCTGTATATTAGTGCGCTGCTTGCTAGCAGTAAGGCAGCTTTATACTATAATACTATTAGTATTAGTCTTTGAGCTAAGTAGTATACTTATTATATATAGGATTACTCTTATATACTTCTATAAGTTATACTATACTATTTAGAGCTTGTAAACTTAGAACTAATTACTTATAGTTATAATATTCTTAAGCTTCTAGGTATAGAGCTTATAAACAAGCTACTAGCTAATAGTAGTATAACTACCTTAGTATGCACTTTTCTATATTACTTTGTAAATATATAGCTAACAAGCTTATAGTATATTACTAAGCTATGTAGCACTATTAGAGTTTTAAAAGATCTAATTAGAGATAGCTACTACTAGTAGTTGTCTTAGTTAGGTCTAATAGAAGCTCTAGTAGTAAGCTTATTACTACTACTAGGTGCGCTTGTAAGAGCTACTGTAAAAGAACGCAGCCTGTATCTAGCAGGTTGCTAAATCTTTAGTAAGCTGCTTACTAGTTATTAAGCTTTGCTTCTAGAGAAAGGTTTATCCTTTCTATATAATTAAGTAATCTTTTCTTTACTTATTAACTTACTTTTTTCTTATAATATATTGTATAAGTTAAAGTAACTAACAAAACGCTTATATAACTGCCTAAAGAGCAGCTTTGTAAGCTTGTTATTAGGTATCTTACCTGTTTTTATATAATAAATTTTAAAGCTACTCTTAGTATACTCTTGTTTAAGCTATATATTTTATATATCTATATAGCACAGCTAGGTAGTAAGTTGCTTACTTTCTTTTATAACTAGCTTTGTTATTTGCTAATTGTTATAGAAGATCTTTTAAGCTACTCTTAGATTAAGCTAAAGCTTAGTAAGAAAGCGTTTAAGAGCAATACTCTCTTTTGCTACCTGCTCTAAAGCTAATAACTCTGCCTTAGTAGTTAAAGTAGTTACTATAGCTTGCTAGGCTGCCTTCTATATAATTAGACTTCTAAAGAGCTGTATAATATAGCTCTAAGATAATTATTAAGTCTTATAATTATTAGCAAATAAAGCATTTCTATAAATAAGCAGCTAGCTGCCTTTGTAAGCCCTGTACCTTATACCTAGGTGCTTAGTTTAATATAAGTAGCTAATTACTTAATTAGCTGCCTTAAAGTAAGCTTCTCCTAGGTTAGTAAGGTAGTATAATAGCTAGGAGGCAGCATAGGCTATATCTAGGCAGATTATTATTGCTGTGTATAGTATACTCCTAACATGCTCTTAGTAAGCTTTAATCTCTTGTTTTAAAGCTTTTCTAGTATATTTAGCAAGCTCTTTAATTAGAAATAAGACAATTAAAAAACGTCTATTTCTAGCAATACTAAACTTAGTTACTACCTTATTAATATAGAAGTTGTGCGCTAGTATTATAGTACTAGCAGCTTAATTACAGATTATTCTAATCTCTAAGAACTATTCTACATTGCTATAGTCTTTTATATAATATCTTACTTATAATAAGCTTATAAGCTTTATAGCTGTAGCTTTGTTGTCTTTGTAATAAGCAAGCAGAATATTATCTATATAGAATAGTAGTACTATATAGTATTCTAAGTTAAAGAATAGGCACAGTTTTTTTTTTAATACTATTAAACTAAGCTTTTAGAAAGTAGCTAATAGCTCTTAGTACTATAGAAGTAGAGAATTACACAGCTTATACAGCGCTTGCAAGAGCTTTATACACTTTCTAGGTTTAGCAAACCTATTTAGTAGCTTATAAAGCACACTAAGTTAGCCTGCATAGCTTGTATATAAAAACGCACTAGAAATATTATACTAACAGAGCTTTAAGCTAAAGTGTGTAGTAATTACTATTATAGTACAAAATAAGTACGCAGCAAGTATTATAGTATAGGTTAAGTTAATTAATTTCTTTGCTTAGAAATCTCTATATATACAAATCTTTGCCTTATACTTAAAGAAATAGCTGTCTTTATTAAACTTGTATATAAAGACTTATTTAAGCAGCAAGAGTCTTAGTAAGAAGCTTAGCCTGTTTATCTCTATCTAGGTTTTAAGCAGTATTAGCTAGAGAATCTCTTTCTTAGCTGCCTGCTTGTATAAAGCTCTAAGTAGGTAGTTAGCAAGATCTTTTTATTTTGTTAGAAATAGAAAGAGCTTATTACAGTGTATATACTGCTTGTTTTTCTTCCTAAAGTTAAGAGCTAAGGCAGCTATTACTACGTATATAGTAATAAGCTTTTTATACTACTCTTTTTATTTATTTGTATAGTTACACAAAGGTTAGAGTATCTATAAGTAGCTTTATACCTTATAAAGCAGGTTAATTACAGTGTACTATACTTCTTTATTATTACTAAGCTTATTACACTTGCAATTTCTTAGTTAGTAGCTTGCCTAAGAAGACTACTATAGCTAGTTTATATATCTAATAGTTAGTAGACTAGCTCTTTTTATACTATAAGAAGGTACAAGTACAATTAGCAAGCTAGGTCTTAGCTTATTAGCTATAGAATTAAGATCTTTAGAGTATACTAGCGTGCTTTTTTTTTTTATAGTAGAGTGCACTTTTTATAAGCTTCTAGTATACTCTATTTCTTGTACAGGAGCTTTCTTAACTAACTCTAGGTACTTAGGTTCTAAAGTTAGGTTAAAAGAAAGTAGGCCTATTTCTTAGCGCTCTGCGCAGATCTCTAGTAACTTGCTAGCTAAGCTAGTTGCGTGCACAGCTTTTACTGCAGCAGCTCTCTCCTTACTAGATTAGCTCTCTAATAATTAAGGTTTCTGCATAGCTTTACTTGTAAGCTATTGCTTAGTAGGCGTTTTAAGCAATAGATCTACTACTTGTATAATAAGAAGCTTAATTACTTCTCTTATATTAAATATCTTACTAGGTTTATAGAAAATTTTAATAAGCTTGCTTACTTTTACTATAGAGATTAATAGTTCTTTGTTATCTTTACTATAAAAGAGCTCCTTGTTAAATATTATATTATATATTGTAATTACTTAGTTAAGTTAAAAAATCTATATACAGTATATATTAGAAGCTTTATAACTAACAAGATAACTAATATAGCTCTGTAAAGTAACTTTACAGCCTTTCTTATTGTGTCTAGCTGCTTGTTCTTTATTTTAGAGATATGCACAGTAGCTGTAAGTATAAACGCTGCTTTAATTAGGCTTAAGATTAGCTGTTACTCTTCTTATAAGCTTAGGCGTGTACTAATAAAAATACTAAGTAAACTACTAATTAAGCTACTTATTAAGGCTAGGCAGCTTGTTTATATAAGATAGGCTTATATTATATAGCTATACAGTAGCTTTTATAACCTCTAGCTAAAGCTTCTAGAGCAGGTTAGCACTACTTACTATCTTTATTATTTTTGTTATTATCTCTTAACTAGCTCTTTCTAAGCTGCTATTTAGCTTATATATATAGAGTAAAGTAACCTCTATTTTAATACTTTTTTTAAGTACCTAGTACTTATATATAGAGCTTCTATGCTACAGCACTGTTATAGTATTATTATTCTAAGTAATCTTGTAAATTTTAAGCTTAAAATAAGTAAGTACTTAGTATATAAAGTTTATAAAGATATATAGAATCTCTATAAGTGTCTTGCTTTATAGGCAGTATATAAAGAGCTTTTTACTATAGTACTCTTTAATTAAAAGAATTTATAACTTGTTACTACAGCCTAGAAGTATATTAAATAGGTCTTAACTTACTTTCTAAAATAGTTGCCTAGGCTTTTTACACTTTCTTTAGCTTACTACCTGTTTAGCATATATAATTGCACAGTATTAGCAGTCTTTTTAAGCTGTTCTACTTATACACACGCTGTGCACTTTCTTTACTAAGGCTTAAAGAGCTTCTAGGCCTAGGTAGCTAGCTTGTTTATACTAGAGGTCTTTATTTAAGCTTCTTAAGTAAGTAGTATAAGATTGTTTAGGCATTATAGTATTTACTAGGTTTAGTATATAAGTAGAAAGTAGCTTATATTTAAAGAAAGTAAAGCTAAAAGCGCACTTAAAAGTTGTATATATAATACTTAATCTTAGTTTGTTTAAGTAACTTATATAGAGTATAAAGTTAAAGCTAAGGTACTAGAAACTTTTACTATTTAAATAAGCTTTTAAGATAATATTTATATAGACTCTTTTTACTATAACTATATTCTGTAAGAGCAAGTTATCTATATACAGTCTACACTTTCTATAGAGAGTGTTTTTAAACAAACAAGCTCTTTAGCTAGCAATAAAAAATACTTAGGTACTTGCTTCTACTGTCTTTACTCTTAACGCTAGGCAGAAAGTACTAGGTACTAGTAGCTTAGCGCTGTTTATAAAGTGCGTAGCTACTTTATTATCTAAAATAGTACTATTAGAAAGTAGGTATATACTAAAATCTATAATGTTGTATACTTCTATATATACGCTTGCTTGCAAGTCTACAAGCTTGCTTATTATCTTAAAGTCTATTAGAGCAGCTTAGATATTACTAGGGAACTCTACTGCCTTTATAGTGCTAGCAATAATTAGCACTAGAGCTAGTAGAGCTTTAGCGCCCTAGCTAAGTTGCTTAATAGCTTGCTTAAGATTTTTAAACTTATTTAAGTTAAGCTTCTAGATAATATCTAAGCAGCGCTTTTCTATTATTCTTTAATTACTCTTCTTACTTAAAGCTGCCTTAAAAGTCTAATACTTAGTAGGTTTCTACTTATACTTATAGCCTTAAGACTTGCATAGGCAGGAATAGCCTTAGTGCTCTTCTAAGCTGCTTAGGCTGCCTTAGAGTGCTCTAAGCACTAGAGCACTATCTAAGTAGCTCTTAAAAGTAGTAAAAACACTAAGGTTATCTTTTTCTACTCTTATTATATGCTTGTGCATTAATATACTAGATACCTTAGCTACCTAGTTAAGTATAAGTATAGAAAGCTCTAGAACACTATTCTAGATAATCTTTTATTACATTGTATAACTTTATTCTAGTACAATCTTATAAGTAATTACTTCTAGAAAGTTCTAAGTAGTAAGCTCTCTACTTACTTCTAAGAGCTTATATAACTTAGCTTAAAAGTAAAGTAAGTTCTATTTTTAGAGCTATTCTTAGACAGCTACTTGTCTCTAACAAGCTGCTCTAAGGTGTGCACAGTACTCTGCGTGCAGCTAAGTAAGCAAGCTACTACTTGTTAGCTTAAACTCTTTCTTTAACTCTATAATAAGAGCATAGAAAGAAGTTTTGCTTTTATTAACAAGCTATACTATTATAGCTAATATAATTGCTAGCTTAACTATTATATTAACCTAGTTCTATAGCTTTTATAAGCGCTCTGCTTTTAATACCTACTTACTTACTTTAATTTTATATTTAGCAAGCTCCTAAGTATATTGCTTAGGGCTTAACTAAGCTTAGGCAGTTGCTTAACTATACGTTGTTTAGGTAGAGCCTGTCTCTACTAAGAAAGTAGCTTAATCTATACTGTTAAAGTTAGTAAGATAAGCTGTTATAGAGCTCTTTCTTAGCAGACAAAGAGAGCCTTTATAGATACTAGGTGCTATAAGACTGTCTAGGTTAACAAGCTCTTACACGTCTCTAAGCTGTATATTCTAGGTTAGTTAGATGTACTAACTAGGCTAGTTGCTTCTAGTCTTAAGCTAACAAGCTTTATTAGCCTTTAGCACAGCACTGCTATAGAGCGCTAGCTTGTTTATAACGTATTCTGTAGGTAGCCTAGTAGTATAGAATAAATAGTGTAAAAATTCAATTAGAGCATTAGAGTAGCGTCTAACAAGCTTAACGCTAAGTGCACAGAGAAATTTACTATGCTTAGGAAGCTAGGCTTATAACTATTATTAAGCTTGTAAGACTTTACTCTAGTAATTAAATTAATTAATTAGTACCTTTTTCTATAGATTAGACAAAATATTATTATATACAAAGAAAATATTTAGTAGTTACGTGTTTGTAGCTAAGCTGCGTATATAAGTACTTAAGTAAGAAGCTTAGAGCTTCTTAGTAGTAAGCTAAACAAACAAGCACCTTATAGGTAAGCTATCTAATTAAGCTTAAGCTAACTAGCTAAGCTTATAACACTAATCTATATAATTTAGATAAAGATAGAAATATTAATATTTAAAAATAATACTTACTATTTATTTACTTTACTAAGTGTACTAATTTTATATACCTAGCTTACTTATACTAACTTATTATAGTGTAGCCTTAAAGTACTGTAATACTATAATAGACTCTATAGTAACCTTGTTATAATAATGCTTTATAGAATATATCTTTAGCAAGTTCTACTTAGAGACTTTAAAACATACTATAGTAAGCTAGCAAATAGATTTAAGGTACTTAGTAGTAGGTAAGAGTAGAGTTAAAGTCGTACAGACCTAGAGGTAGTAGTTAAGTAGAGGTTATACAGGCTAGGGGTATAGGTTAGGTAAGAGTACTTCTAGCATAGGTAGAAGTAGAAGTTAAGTTGTACAGACCTAGGTTAGAGTTAGATTAAGAGTACTTACTAGAGTATATAATTTTAAGTTATAATAACTAGCTTATCTTACTATAAGATAACTTTGTTAAAGTTAGTATTATAAGCTTAGTTAGTTATCCTAAGCTTAATTAGATAGCTTACTATTAAGGTGCTTGTTAACGTCGCTTACTAATAAGAAGCTTAGAGCTTCTTGCTTAACTACTTATATATATAAAGCTTAGCTATAAGTATATAATTACTAAATATTCTCTTTATATATAATAATATTTTGTCTAATCTTTAGTAAAGGTACTAATTAATTAATTTAATTACTAGAGTATAGTCTTATGAGCTTAATAATAGTTAGCTACTATAGTACGTAACAATAAGCTGTAATAATTAGCTTCTCTTACTATAGGATAATATTTTCTACAATGTTACTGTAACCTCTACTCTACTCTAACTCTAAGTAGAGACAGCCTAACTTCTACCTACTTAGTATTAACTTAGTGCAGGTAAGAGTTAAGTAAGAGTTAACTACTGTTACGTGTTACCTTAACTCCTACCTAACTTCTACTTATTTGCTAGCTTGTACTATAGTAAGTAAAAAGGTAGTCTTTTATAATAAAAAGAAAAAAAAATAGTACTTTTATCTATATTAGATAGTTTAATAAATATATAGTTTAATAACTTAGTATTATTAATACTTATTTTATCTTATCTTGGCTATGTTTAGCTTATATTAGTAAATAGGTTTAGAGTACCTAGTACTAAGTAAGAGTTAAGTTAAGGTTATATAGACTTTAATATAGTAGTTAGGTTAAAGTTATATAAGCTAGAAGTAAAGGTTAAGTAAGATTATATTAAGGTTGTATTTTAAGCAAAGCTTGTAAGTACTGTTTAATTAGTTCTTAGAGATAAATATAGTAACAGAAGACTAAAGAAGTTCTAGGGTTTGTAGTAAGAAGTAAAGATACAATCTATCTAGCTTAAAAGCAAAGAGTAATAATAAGTAGTATAAAGTAGACTATCTAGCTTAAAGATTAAATTAAGATCTAATAACTTAGATTATTACTTAAATTAAATACAAACTCTAATAGTTGTGTTCCTATAAGACTATATACTAAGAAGATATATAGTAAAGGCAGTAGCTTACTAAGCTTAATGTAAGCTTTATAAGCTAGGCTTACTAGGCTTAATATAAGCTATGTAAGCTCTGTATATAAGACCTACCTAGCTTTACTACTAAAGAGTAAGCTTATTATATAATGTGTAATAAACTATACTATAACTATACTATAAGAAAGAGCCTACATAATTATAGTATTAAGTACGTTAGTTTTTACTAGGTATTAGTATTTAGCTAGCTAATAAAAGAAGATTATAACAGATTATCTCTAGTGTAAGTAGAAGTAGTAGTTAGATTGTATAGACCTAAGTTAAGGTTAAGTTAAAGGTACCTACTAAGGTACGTAATTTTAAGTTATAATACCTAGCCTATCTTGTTACAAAACAACTTTATTAGAGTTAGCTACTATAGTAAATAATAACAGGCTGTAATAATTAGCTTCTTCTACTATAGGATAATATTTTCTAAAATATTAGTATAATTTTATTATAGGATACTTCTCTAATACCTCTTATCTCTACTTTAGGCACACCTAGGCTAAGAGCTAGGCTGCGCACAGGCCTTCTATATATATACTCTTATTAAATCTAGAGGCTTATACTTTAACAATTTGTCTAATATCTAAATACAACCTTAATTTAGCTTTAAAGCTATCTTTTTATCTATCTTAAGTCTAATTGCCTGCCTACAGTAACCTTACAATCTTTACTTTATCCTAACTCTAAGTAAAGACAACCTAACTTCTACTTACTTAGTATTAACTTAGTATAAGTAGAAGCTAAGTAGAGGTTAAGTACTATTATATATTACCTTAACTTCTACCTAACCTTTACTTATTTACTAGCCTAGTTTAGCTACTTATAAGTTATCTACTAGTATACTAAGCTAAGTAGTCTTTACTTTATTATATAGGTCTAATCTTACTATAGCTTGCTTTATCTAATAAAAGAAAAAGGTTAGGTAATAAACTTACTAAGAAATATGCAGAAGCTTTTACTAGAACCTTAATTAGACAAAAGCTATCTTAAGACATATTATTAATATAATATTATTTATCTACTATAATTATTATTATAACTATCTAACAAATGTTTGTGTTAAGTAGCATAGATAATAGTATATTTAAGCTAGATTTAGAGGTAAGTAGGCGTCTATAGTAGTTACTACGCGTTAATTTAATACAATTGTAGTTAGAACACGTTACACATGTACACTGTTAAAATCTTTTTACTGTTTCTGTGCACGTTATTATTGCACCCTTAGCAAAGCTAGACGCCCAGACGGGCATCCAAGACAGATCATGTCTCTGCAGACTGCAGTGTTGTGTGCGCGATACTCAAACGGTAACCACAAAAGTCGCTGCGTGTTGCGCAGCACCCATTGATCGTCAAATGAGAGGTGAGAAGCATGCTCCTCTGGGGATATTGGAACAACCCCTCTGTTGGTATAAAGAGCAGTACTCTCTGGCGAGAAAGTGAGCTCGTCAATGTATGCAGACGGGCTGTCAAGAATGCTGCAGCATGTGCCTGTTGCTACCTTCCACAACCGCACCGTTCTGTCGAAAGATGCTGAGGCGAGCAGCTGTCCGTTTGCCGAGAACACTATTGCTCTGACCCAGTCTGTATGGCCGACCAGCTCGTATCGACACGTGCCTGTCAACATCTCCCACACTCGCACGGTGCTGTCGTCGGATGCTGAAGCAAGCAGTTGTCCATCTGCCGAGAATGCTACCGCCCTGACATAGTCCGTATGGCCTACTAGCTCATGCCGACAGGTGCCTGTCGATGTATCCCACACTCGCACTGTCTTTCCCCAAGCTGCTGAGGCGAGAAGCTGTCCGTCTAATGAGAATACCACCGCATTGACACTGTGTGTCTGACCCTCAAGCTCATGCCGGAACCTGCCTGTTGCCGTCTCCCACAGTCGCACTGTCTTGTCGATAGTCGCGGAAGCGACCAGCTGTCCGTTGGTCGAGAACACCACCGCACTGACATAGCTTGTATGGCCCTTCAGCTCGTGCTGACACGTGCTTACTGCTATATCCCATACGCGCACGGTGCTGTCGTCAGATGCCGAGGCGAGCAACTGTCCGTCTGGCGAGAAAGCCACTGAATTGATATCGCGTGTATGGCCCTTCAGCTCGTGTCGGCAAGTGCCTATTGACGTCTCCCACAAGCGCACTGTCCTGTCATGGGATGCTGAGGCGAGCAGCTGTCCGTCCCGCGAGAACACTATGGCACTGACATATTCGATATGGCCGGCCAGGTTGTGCCGACACGTACCTGTCACTGAGTCCCACACTCGTACTGTCTTATCGACGGACGCCGAGGCGACCATCTGCCCGTCTGCCGAAAATACCACCGCACTAACATAGTCAGTATGGCCCACCAGCTCGTGCCAATAGTTGCCTGTTGCTGTATCACAAACTCGCACTGTGCTGTCTTTGGATGCGGAATCGATCAGCTTTCCATCTTGTGAAAAAACTACCGCGTTAACACCACTAGAATGGCCTTCCAGCGCGTTGCGACACGCATCCCAGTCTAAGTCTCTGTCAGAAAGCATCTCAATGCTCCCCGGAACCTGGTTAATAAAATTTTGCCGTACAACACTAGTCTCCGGTGCAAAAATGAGCGCAGAGAAGTACACCTGAAGAGGTGCTTCTGCTAGCACCTGACAGAAGCGCAGTACAAAGCGACTCGCATCGCGAAGGAAATTTTCACATTTGCTTGATGACGACTGCATTGCAGATTAGCATTGATCTTGAGGAGTTGCTGCGCATTGGCTCTTACCGAGAGCTGCGTCTGCAGCCTTGCTAGCAAGCGCACGCATCGGTCTGTTTCTGTCATTAAGCTCATCGCTTCGAGCCAGTGCAGAAGATGTGTCTGGAGGAAGATGTGCACTGCATCTCCATCTGCGATGTCCTGCCGACTGCGCTCAACATGCTTGACCCAGTAGCGGCACGCATACTGCAGCTCGGGCAGAAGGTTACTGGCCACTGTCTCCTCTGTTACATCGCTTCTCAGCGTCCCAGGCTGTGAGGGACCGCACATATCCTGTTGAAGGCCGTCAGGCGCAGACATAAGCGCAAGGCAGCAAGATGCCAGCTTCTGGTGCGCGACCTTCTCTTCGACCTAGAAGTTCTCGTCAATGCATCGATCTTTGCTGAGGAGGAAGTCGCGGAAAGAAGGGTGGTGCAGACAAAGCGGCTGAGTTGAGATGTCTGGGATGTCTAGAATAGCGTGCAGATCCCTTAGCATCTGGTTTATCCTATGTCTTAGTACGCAAAGGAGGGTACCTAGGGATACAACAGAAAGCGGGGAAGTTAACACTACAATACTTTCTAGGATAACTTGCAGCATGCTGTAGTACATTGTTTTTTCAGGTGTACTGTATCCAGATTGAACTGAGGTCTGCAGAACAGTAACGTATATCTTGTTAAGCTGTTGTTCTGGTGAGGCTGTATTACTAGAGGCATTGCCTTTAACAAGTATGCGTAGTTGTTTGTCAGGAAACAGGCCTTCACGAACAAAGAGGCAGGCGGTAGCTGCCTAGATAAACAGACTACTTGCGCTCTGCACTAATTGCTTAATAATCTCTTCACCTAGCCAGTCTGCGTGCTGATAGCAGTCCTTGGCAATAATCCTAAGGCTGTGCTTGAGGTAGGTGGCTATGTTGTAGTTAACAATAGACAGTAATATGTCGTGCAGCACTACGTCCTTGTGCGCTGTGTGCGCTACCTTCTCAAACCCGTGCTGGATCGGCACTTCTAGTCTGCTTGTCAGCAACACCCGCAGCTGCGCGCCAGTCGCGTTGGAGCGCAGTTTAGCCAGCAGCTGCACAATAATAGCTATGTCGTCCTCTTTGTTGCACTTGTTAAGCGCATCAGCAACTATGATATAAGTCTCTAGCTTTTGTCCTGACTTGCGCAGCTTTAACAACAGGCGGAGGACAAGGTACTGCCACTGGTCGCGCAGCGACTGGCTGACAATATCGCTGCGCTCGTCTACAGCGTTGATGATATGCTGTTGCACTGCTGGCACGCTGCACGCGAGCTGCAACGCAATGCTTGTTACGAACTTGCCCGCGTGCCCAATGTCGCTGCCGCCGCGCAAGAAGAAGAAGCTCGCTGCTAGTTGCTGCCTGCCGTCGTACCTGCGCGCCACTGTCCGCGCGATGGTTGACTTGCCTGTGCCTGCCAGCCCGCTCAGCTAGAAGACGCACCGCTCATCTGTCCTATCTGCCTAGCTGTGTATCTCGTCGAGGAGGGCGACGTGCGTGTTGGGCAGGCATGTAGGCTTGTGCTGCTTCGTGAGCGAGTTGAAGGGCGCATCTTCGGCGCGCGGGAGACGATAGAGCGTGTTGTTGGGCCCTGCTTGAGGGGTCTGCTTAGCGCCCTGCTTCTTCTTGACAGCTTGACGGCCGTCAGGCCGTCCTACGACGTACCAGTGCTAACGTGGACAGAGCCGTGGATGTTGTTGGCTTGGACGCTGGAGTAGGCGTTGCCAAACGCTAAATTAGATGTCGCAGAGGCCATAGCATTACTGCAGCAGTGCGTGCATCAGCCACAGAGTGTCTGTGATAGTTGAGTCTGTGGTGTTGGTTTGCGGCGCAGCGCCTCCTTAATCTCAGCCTGGCGGCATATGCAGCCTGCAGCTTGCAGCCTGCAGCTTGCAGCCTGACAGCCCAAACTAGTCAGTTGCGAGATCCACGGCTAGAGCCAAGCACAGGCATGGGCATAATCGTAGAACTGCTTGCTCTGCTAGCCCTGCTGTAGCTCTTGTAAAGTTAATTGCAGCATGACTCTTAACTAAATGTACACAAAAGAATGTTCAGCATTGTCTTCTATAGCTAAGCATTGATAGGTACAGTATAACATCTTAACGTTATCTAATACGTATATCACTGTGAAAGTCTCTGCTCTGTACGCTATGGTAGTTGTTGCTGAAGCTTATGTTTGTTACATTTGCAGATTGCTGAGGTGTAGATCCCTCTGCAGACAGCGCACTGTTAGCAGTGTCTATCGCAGGGATCCTTAACAGCAGCCTCTTAGCGTACGCTGCTGCTGTAGCTGCTGCGTAGTTCTGCTAGCCCTTGTTCTTGTGCGAGTCAGCTTGGTTGGTTGGTTGGTATTCATTTTACGTCTAGTTGATGAGGAATAAGTCCACCATCTCGCCTCCCGAAGGGCATATACGACGTGCTAAGCTATGGAA
>JAFISE010000185.1:0-59755 GCA_022560025.1 Stagonosporopsis chrysanthemi | reverse complement strand
TACGAGTTAGGATAGCGTGTGTATGGGCAGGCATATAAGCAGCTCAGCCCACGTCAATAGTCAAACAAGCGCAGTCCTCCTCTCTCTCTACACCGTTACGTTGAAGGGCATTTGTTCCTACGGAAAAGCCATAGAAAGATCAAAAGCCACGAACGAGGTCTCATGCTTTTCAACCCCAAGGTAGAGAGTCACAGCAAAACGCGCGCCAAGTGGCGCCTGTGCTGTTGGCTTGTTTCCATCTCGTCCTAACAAGAACCGCGCAAGCTTGATGCAACGAGAGGCACACAGTACTGAAGAGGATCAAAACAATATACTCAGTACAACAGCAGCAGTACTGGCTGTAATCTATTCCATCCCACAACATGCCATCCCGACTAGACCCAGCAGCCCACATTTAAGCCCCCCCCCCTTCCCCCACCACCACCCATGACCCGCTCCCTCCTTTCCTTACCTTCACCACTGCGCCCACCGCAAAACAACCCAGCACCCGGCCTTATCCAAACACTGGTCTCTGCGAGGAAAGTACCCAGCCCCAGGCCTACAGACAAATGTACATAGAACGGCACTCCGCGCTGAGGCGATGGGGTTTTTTTGCGCCGTGACGCGTTTATCGAGGCGAGAAAGAGCTTTGGGAATGCGCAGGGGCGGATACGGAAGGTGGGGGGTGTAGTGGGGGCGTGATGGGCTTCTGTTGAAAGGGTGTGGGCAGTGGTACAACGCCGGGCTGGGGTAGCGAAGTCATGGTCGTGGTTGTTGTTTGGTGCCTTGCCAACGAGTAGTAACACGTTACTTTTCAGCACCCATCTAGTTTCTAATTTTCGCGCAGAGCTATCCCCCACCTTCTCCTCCTCCGTTCGCGTTGGGCACAGCAGCTCACTCACACCTTCACCCTCCACCCATACCCGCCAAACGCCACGCGCGCCGCACACAGCAACGCCGCGCTCCCAAACAACATGCACCCGCCAAACGTCCACAGCGCATCGAACCCGCGCTCGTCCAGAATCGCCCCGCCAATCGGCGTCCCGATCAGCACCCCCAGCGCGACGATTGCGAAACTCTGCCCGAGCCGGGTGCCGATCTTGTCGCGGCGGTCCTGGCTCAGGCGCACGATGATGGTCGGGGGCAAGCTGACGAACGAGCCGGAGAAGAAGCCGTAGAACGCCATCAGCACGCAGATGCCCGCGCTGTTCTCGACGGCGATGTAGCACACGCAGAGGACGGCGGAGACGAGACAGCACGGGATGACGACGTTGAAGGGCCCAAGGCGGTCGGCGAAGACGTTGGGAATGATGCGCCCGAAGACGGAGGTCGAGTTCATAATGGCGAGCAGGTAGAAGGCGAGGTTTTCGCTTGTGAGGGAGCGCTCCAGCGCGTACACCTGCGCGTAGAAGAACGGCATGTACAGCCCCATGAACCCCGCGAAGAAGCCGAGCACCTGCAGGCTGTATGCGGGGATGCAGAAGGCGCGGAGGTCGAGGAGAGAGCGCGATTTGGCGGGCAGCACGCGCACGCGCATGCATACGCAGGGCACCACCATGGTGGCGAGGATGATGAAGCCCAGCACGCGCGTGGTCCAGGCGAAGCCGATGGTAGGGAGCAGGCGGTGGAAGACGATGGGGTAGATGACGCCGCCGAAGCTGGATCCCGCGGCGGCGATGCCAATGGCCATGCCGATTTTGGAGCTGAAGTAGGTGGAGAGGATGGCGACGGAGGGGACGAAGAGCGCGCCAGTGCCGATGCCGATGCAGAAGGCTTGCGCGAGGAGGACCTGCCAGTACGAGGTGCAGAGGGACAGCATCATTTGGCCGAACACGAGCATGAAGGAGCCGAAGAGGAGGAGTTCGCGGAAGTAGCCCGCGTCGTAAATGGGACCGGTTAGGGCGCCGACTTCGAGCAGGAGGAAGGCTTGGATACTGCCGATCCAGGAGATGCTTGAGGGGGAGGCGTCGGGGAGGAGGGTGGTTTCGTAGTAGGCCTGGTAGGAGCCGAATGTGTTCTGCTTGCGATTAGCTGAGGGGTTTACACCTAATGGTTGCGAGACATACGATGATTCCCCAAGAGTTGAAGAGCAGGAAGAAACCGCCCAGTACCTGCAGCCATGCCCACAGTCCACCATCCGGTATACTCCCAGCATCTCGTACGCTGTGCTTGCTCTTTACCTTCCTCAAGCCTTCTCCGTCTGCTGTAGCACCATCCTCGACAACGTGATCATCCTGGGTCACGTGCGATTTCTCCTGTTCCTCCCTGACAGGCGCATCTCGTATGGCCAGACTACCATTTGACTTCTGGCTGGACAGGGGTGAATTGTCTGCTGATTCCGCGCCGATCCTCTCATCATACGCAGTAGCTGCTGGGACGGAGGTGCGCGATGCAGCATCGACGGTGCCCGGTTGGCGATCCATCTCTTGACTCTGCAAACAACGACCAACGCTGAGTGCTATGTGTGACGCTCAGTCGACGAACGCTCCAATCGCCTTGGTTCCGTCACTGGTAGAATCGCACAGCGACGCGACGTCCTCAAGGTCACCTCAGAACAAGATATCAATGGCGCGGGAACAAAAAGCTTAGAATCCTCAGCGAGGATCCGGGGACAGCAGATCATGAGCAGCGGCAGGCATGGTTAATATTAATAAAGGTGCGATTTTTAGCGAAAGGGTCACAGCGGCGGCACGTCCATTCAACCGTTTGAGGCGTGTTCGGCCACTGTCAAGAGCGAGGTGCATGGCAAATTCGTTACACGTGGTGCGCGGTTCGTCGCGTCATGAGTTTATTTCCGTGCAAATTCCGCACGGGCGTTTTGGAACTGCCGCTAGCGCGATGCACACTAGGTTCGAAGGGCGCGACCGCTTGTCGTACTGGTTGGAGTGAGTTTTGCGGTGAGAGGGGGCATATATACCATTCCTCTCGGAGACATGCAGGGATTACTCAAGTCCCCGAGAGGAAAAATGTCAGCTTGACAGAGGGGGCGTTGTACTCGTAGTGACTCATGGATGCTTCCACTGCTGACTGAGGTGCTGACAGTCAGTTTATACCCTCCGAACGCTTAGACATGCAGTTTCATAGGATACAATTTTCCCGCCTCAAAGGGCAACTACCTACACGCGCCTTTTATTTACGTCTGAGAAGAAGGAAAATGCCGGTGGTATACAACGCAGGCGCGGCCTGCCCCATGCCGTCGTAATCTTGGGGGAATATGCGTCGTCGCTCGTTCTTGCTTTTCGCCCACCAAGAGGTGAAGCGTGCCATTAATCATGATCAAAACACCGGTACGCAACGCCCAACGCTCGCTATGCTGTACACCCTAAAGAGCAAGCCCACCCAAGATTTTATGTAAGTCGAAATATAGAAAACAGTTGCTGACATGTATCCAGAAGATAGCCATGGCGAAGCTGCACAAGGAAGTCGAAATGTCAAGGCCAAGTGTAACGAAGGTGTCGATCAGGCCTGGCCATTCGCTCGGTGCGCCGTGGCCAGGTATCCAGAAGGGTGGAGAGGCGAAGAGCCAACGTGCTCGACGCGCTCCTCCAGGTAGAGGTTCTCCACGAGAGTGCTTGGCGCGGTGCTGTCGAGCTGTAGCTGACCTCGAACGGCCTTTTGACGACGGCTCTCGCGCTCATCGACAACGTCGTGAAGCACTTTTGCAGCTCCAGTCCATCCGATCTGGTTGGCCGTAGCACGGTGGTTGAACAGGCGGTCGACAAGGGGAAGCGGCAACGACAGGAGGATACTGGATAGCGTCCTCGACACTGGGCTGATCTGCGGGTCGTCGTCTGTCGGCGCGTCTCCAAAACGAATCTTGCTCAGCCTGACATTGTGGGTCGGGGCTCGCGCTTCGGTAATGTTGGGCAGACGCGGGTCGTCTCGTAGCTCTGCTGCAATCCTGTGCAAGGAGAAGTCGGTAGGGAAGTTGTACGCAAGGAAATCGAGGACTGAGTTCAGGAGCTCGGTAGCGAAGGGGTCGTGGGCGTCTGTTCCGTCACTGCCTGGTGGCGAACTTGACCTCGCCGCGAAGAGACCGTAGTGTAGGACTTGCTCAACTGTGTCCCATCGCAGCAGCGCCTTGACAATGTCAACCCCCCGTGCCTGCATGCTAGGAATCTGCAAGACGTTGCCGGCTGCGACGTAGCTCAAGATCTGGTCCATGCGCCTGCGAGCATCCTTTGTGACTTGGGGGTGAGGCACTTCTGACGAGTAGTGAGCGAGACCGTACAGGAAGGCCTGCATGGACAGGAGCGGCGCTCCGTAGAGGACTTTGACTGCCTCTTGGATTGACTCGCTGGTAATGAAAGGGTTGGTGGTGAGTACGTCTGCAAGACGGCGCGAGTCGCGGGAGCGGTGGGCGGGGGGAATGCTGCGGCGAACAGCATTGGCAATGACTGGGCTGCGGACGACGACGATGCCATGCACAGGGACGGACATGTACTGGTACTTGGTCGACCGGACTTGCAAGACAAAGTCTGCGAATTCTTGGTTGCCAAATTGCGTAGACAGGTAAGAAGCAAGCTCGAAGGGAGACTCGCTCATCTCTTCAGATCGAGGACCAGCACCGTTCTGCTGGGGCTGGGCGTGATGGACCTCGACGCGCTCTGCGGGGGGGAGCATTTCACCAAAGTGCGACTTGCTTGGCGACTGCGAGTGCGAGGTCGCGATACCGTTGGCAACAAAGCGCGGGTCCTCTGGAGAGAATTGGGCTGGGTAGGGTTCTGGGTATGTCGTGAGTCCAGCGGTAAAGGGCGGCGACTGGAAGTCAGTCCCGTTGCCATACATGGGCTCCGGGGGAGGAGGCATGGAGTAAGGGGGGTACAGCCAGGGGGCGCCGGCGTCTGAGGGGTGGTGGGAGTGCCCGGGGAAGAACGAGGGCGTGAAGTCAGGCGGCGCAAAGCCTGGAGGGATGCGCGGCACCGACTGTCGATGTCCGTGGGCAGCATGTTCGTAGCCTTGGGGAGTAACAGGCTGCGCGGGCAGCTCTTGTGCGACGCCGGCCATTGCGCCATCGACGCCGGGCCGAGCAGGGTAGAAGACGTTGTCGTGCATCTCAGCGACAGGCGTGTTCACGCCACTCATGCTCGACGGGTAGAAGGGAGGGGGCAGCTCCTTACGATGCACTCCGTTGGTGAGCGGCTTGCTTTCGACTTCGGCTTCGGCTTCGGCCTCGACGGCCAGGGGAGCGTCGTGGGCGTGGTTGGGTACGTCATTCGCAGCTGGGACTGGGCCATGTTAGCAGTGCCTGGCTGTATGACAGCTTCAGTGACTTGCCTTCCACGTCGGCTCCTTGCTTCACCTCCTCGTCCTCCTGCGACTTCGCGGGCGAGCTGGCCAACGCTGGAGCTTCTGCGCCTACGTCTGACTCGGACGCCGGCTCAGGCTGGTCGGCTGCCGTCTTGGTCTCAAGCGCAGCAGGCGTCTCAGCAGGCTGGGTCGGCTGCTCCTCTACCTTGGTCTCCTCCACTGTCGGCTGCTGGGCCTGCGGCTCCGCATCTTGCGGCGGCGTCACGGTCTCCTTGTGCGACTGTTCCGCCGCAGCAGGCGCGGGCTTTGCCGCTGGCACGCGGCGCGACAGACGAAGTGGAATGGCAGGCACAATGCGCGACGCTGGGCGGCGCGCCTGCTGCCTCTGCGCTGGGCCGGCGGCATCAGCAGAGATGGGGGCCATGGCGAGGATACTTGGTCAAATCCAAGGAGCGTCTGGGGCTAGCGACTCCAAGATAATTGCGGATCAATGGGCTTGCCAATTATCCTGGAGCGCCGTGGAGTCGTAGAGGGCGGCGTGAGTGCGAGCGGTGGGGTGCGACGAGCGCAAGTGCAGTTTGGAACATTGAAGACATGTGGGGAACAATTCTGCGCCATGACATCCTGTGTTACTAAGCAGCCTCTTACCTCTGCTGTATGCACATCCATCCTCGTCGCCGAGCACTCGCTCATCTTGTCATGGTGACAGTCCAAATTCACGGCCCGCATAGACGCCTCTTCGCCGCGATCGCCTTTGCATCTTGCCTGACCATCATGGAATTGTGCCCGTGAAGATTTTTGCAGCATTCTTCAAACACTGTACAGCCACGTAGAAGGCACTACAGAAACTGACAGCAGACTCTCACATACTTGACAGCTCGGCATCTCATCCAAAAAATTCTTCTTCTGCGGTGGTGCTGCCGAGACGTACCCCCTCGTACCTGCTTATACCTGCTCCTTCCTTCCACCCTCCCAGCAAGGCATCAGCACGTGGTTGAGATAAGCCCGTGTTTACTCCCTCAGCATGCCTCATTCCTCGCACCCTGCTACTCGCGCTCACTACCTACCCTAAAGCTACAAGACATCTCTGTTCCCTAGTGCTCCTTTACATTCCCTACTTTGCACACCTGATTATGGTCTTGAGACAGCCACGAACAACAAACAACAGCAGACTACCCATTCAGAAACCTTCTCCAGCACGAACGCTGAAGGACGACCGCTGCTTCGAGTGCCAACTGGGCGCTCGACCATGCACCCGCCACCCCACTTGTCTCCATCAGAACGAGTTTGCGCCCACGCGTAAGCTTGGGTATTGGCTGTGAGTACTTCATGCATGCTAAGGGCCTGCAGCAAACCGCTTCAGTATCCTCGCCGGACTCAGCCCGCCTCCGGAGACCAAGTGGGCTTTTGACTTCACCCCTACCTCACGACCTGGCCCCAAACGACGCGGCAAGCGGGGTGGCAAGCAGCAGCGACTCAAGCAAGCTTCAAGGAAGACGTGTGAGAAAGCCGAAGTCAATGGAGTGGACAAGCTCTGTGACCGGCTCGGCGCACTGCAGCTAAACAACAATGCGCCGCCGACAGCACTACAGGACTCTGACGAACAACAGCCTACTACGCCGGTGCAATGCTTCCCACCAGATGTGAATGCTGTCAGACATGAATGGGGTCCGCAGTTCCACTCAAACTCGATACCAACAACAGACTCCGCACCCCTTTCGCAAGGAACACTGCGCTCTCACAGTCCACCAAGAATGGCTCAGGGCATCTTGTTCAAGGACCATTTTGTCGACACTTTGACAAGCGACCGCAAAGTATACCCTCAATTTCCTCTGTCTGCTTTTCTGAAAGACCTCACATCCCCGACCGGGTGTCTGGAGCACTGGCCCTCCATACGCCCTACACCTCATCCAGCCAGTCCTTTCCAAGGAACACCGCCTATTCCACCCCCTGCTATCTCTCCTACACCGCCAGCTGCGTGCCGCGCCATCGTATTGCGCAGAAGTGCTGGGTCTTCATCAGGCAATGCAGTGAAGACACCCGAGGCAGTGCCAGTGACTTTATCGTTGTCCAACGACACGGCGGCAACGAACAAACGTCCCCTTGCGTTTGACACTCCTCCGTTCACGCCCACGTCGGAGTCGACTCGTACAACAGAACCGGTTTTCACTATGCCATCGCCACCTGCAATAAAATCGCCTTTGTTATCTCTCCTGGGCCCAGGTACATCTCCTACGTGTGCCGCAACGACTTTGTCAACTCCAAGTGCGCCGTCGATGCACTTCACCCGACTACCGATACTGCAGCAAGCCCGAACAATTCCTGAAATACGCCCGTCGACTCCTCAAAGGTCACCCTTAAACTGGCAGGACACATCTGAAGGAATCACCGTCCTCTGTCCGTCGCCAACAACTATGGTCACCGCCCCCATCACCTCGCCGTATCCATTCATATACCCCCCCAAGCCGTGGTCTCCCGCAGCTGTACCTCAAGACTTGTTCAAAGATACCACAAGTGTTCCAAGCATGCTGCGAAGGAGGCTTGCTTCACACTGTCCGTCTCCAGAGGCGCAAGCAAATCTGACAAACTTCTTGGACATGGGACACGCAAAGAGCTGTTGGTGTTCAAGGTTCAACCACAGGGGACCGACGAAGCCTGACGATCCAAACGGTACTAGGCTTGGAGAGGAAGCGGATTTGGAGGCGGGGTCGGGCTGTTCGGACACGCCCAGCGCTGATGCCGTCGCACACACTGCGAGTGCACCTGGCTTTTCTGGCGAGACTGAAGAGAACACCGACAGTGACTCTGCTGATGATGATGGCGTACTGGTGGCGATGGCTTCAGATGTCGGCTCCGACTTTGAAGAGTTGGACATCATCGACGGGCAACCCGTTGATCCAGAGTCAGAGTCAGAGGACGAGGACTGGTTTCCGCTGTCACCTCGTGTAAGCCCACAGCAGCCAGCCATCTCGCCAACCTCTTGGACGGTGTCGGAAGTCTCTGGACGTAGCTCGGACTCATCGCCGGTCTGCGAGCTCTCTGCTGCTCTGTCCTCATCACAAGAAACCGCCACCGTCGAAGCAAATAAAGGGCGGATTTCTGACAACGAGAGCGAGACGGACTAGGGATACCGCCGCTTTTGGACAGAGTCCCCCGTGCGATCTGTGGATGATTTGAAGAGGGAGTTGTGGGATATGAAGGTGGAGCCTTCAGTTGACAGGCGTGCTGCGGAGTGGCCGACGCTGCAAGACGCTGTGAACAGTCATTCGGCAATGAACCAGGTGAATACAGAGGAAGACGACGGCTGGGGCGGGAAGATATGGGATGGGGTCACGGATTGGTTTTGAATGTTACCGTTGACGGGTTGATGATAGCCAGTGATGAACAGACAGGGTAGAGAGGAGATCAAGTAGACCGTTGATTGGGATGAGCGAATAAACAACATTCGTAGAATTAACATACACAGCCCTACGTGCCTACCAATCCTCCCCTTTATCCACCTCCTTCCCCTTCTCTATCACACTCTGACCACAGGCTCACAGGTTATCATCATCCCACACCCCCGCCCCGCCTTTCTCCTTCTTGCCCCCGTCCTCCACCACCGGCGCCCGCGGGATCTCGATCCCCTTCAGCGTCCAGTGAAGCCCAATGTACGAGTCGCTATACACGGTCACATCCAGCTTTGCGCCCTGTGCGCTGGGCGGGAGGGAGATACGGGGCGAAGCGTGCAGTTTCGCGCTCCTAGCGGCGTCGTTGGCACGGCCTGAAGAAGCACTTCCACCACTGCCCCCTCTCGCACCTCTACCACCTCTACCACCTCTACCACCTCTACCATCTTGACCTCCTCCTCCTCCTCCTCCTCCTCCTCCTCCTCGCCCATCACCCCCACCCGACCGCGCCGGATCCACCCACCCCACCCGCTTCAGCGCGACCAACTCCTCCGTCCCGCTGTAACTCACCACCACGAAGAAGCCTTCTGTCTGCGGCTTCGGGTAGCGCGGCGCGAAAATGCGCACGCCGCCGTTCTGCACGCGCGCGCTGTTTGTGCGTCCCAGATTGATGGTTAGGGAGAGCGCGTTGTGGGTCCCCAGCGAGAGGCGCAGGATGGGGAGGCGGGCGAGGGCCGTTGTGGCGCGGGGGAGTTGGGGGGCGGGGACGCCGAGGGTGCGGAGGGTGGTGGTGAGGGTTGGGGCGGGGAGGGCGAGGGCGGATGCGAGGGAGAGTTGGGGGGAGGCGGAGGCGGGTGTGGCTGTGGGTGTTGGGGGGACGAGGGGGAGGATGGAGAGAGGGGTGTCGGTTGGCCAGCGGGCGGATTTGATGCACGCCAGGAGGGTGATGAGTTGGGTGAGGGAGGTGAGGTGGCCCAGCTCCGTCAGCACGTCGATGCTGGCTTGCACGATGCGGATGGACTGGTCAAGAACGCTGTTGAGGTCGCCGACGTAGTCGCTGATGGGCAGGTCGAGGCGCGCAAAGTGCGCTTGCAGCAGCAGGAATGCTTTGACGTGCGGGTCCCACAGGGGCAGGTTGAAGTGATCGACGCCGAGGGGCAGGGCTTTGGCGAGCTCGGCGTTGATGAGGTCCTCGTTGTGGCGGACGGGGAGCTCGTCGTACTCGGTTGCGTGGGAGACCCAGGTTAGGACGTCGAGGAACGAGGCGTTTGGTTTTGCGTGGGCCGCCAGGTAGCGGATCGTTTTGTGGGAGAGGTAGTAGTACGACATGATCTTGCCGAGAGGCGTGGGTTCGACTTCGCCAGTGGGCTCGACGAGGGCGCAGGATGAGTCGTGGAGTTCCTTGAGCGAGGTCTCGACGAGGTCGACCATGTAGTCGTTCGCCATGGTCTGAGCGGCGATGGTGTTATGTTCCTCTGCAGAGATTTCGAGGCCGTAGAAAGACGGGTTCTTGTGCAGGCGCCGGAAGAAGAAAGTCCACGTCAGGTAGTCGAGGGCGTCTTGCTTGGTGCCAATTGTGCCGGCGGAGATTTCGGCGCCCAAGTGGTTGTCCAGGACTTTGTGCAGCGAGGACTCGACGGGGAAGCCGGTGTGCAGGAAATGCTTGTAGAACTCCTTTTTCGCGTCCTGCGTGAAGATGCGCGCGATACCCGAGGTGTCGAACTGGGGACGTCCCGCACGACCCAGCATCTGCAGTACGTCTGTCAGATCCATGTCTTTGTAGCCTTCGGACTTGGCGTCAAAGAACTGGGTCCCCTTTACGACGACAAGATGGGCTGGCAAATTGACACCCCACGCTAGAGTACTGGTAGCAACGAGGATCTGTATCTTGTTGTTCGCAAACAGCTCTTCCGACAGCGAGCGGTCAGTCTCAACGAGACCGGCGTGGTGCAGACCGATACCAAAGCTGAGCGCTTCCTTCAGCGCATCGTCCTTGACTCGTTCAAGGTTGAGAGCCAGATCATCTTCAGACATGCGGAGAAAACGGCGAGGGTTGTCTTCCATCCCGCAGAAGTTGATCAGATCGCGCGCAGTCAGGCGTGTCTGACGACGGGACGCCACGAACACGATGACTGGCTTGTCTGGCGAGTGCTGTTTGATAGCGAGGAATGTGGGTCTGTTCATCGACTGCATGAGCGGACAGAACCCTCGCTGTTCAGGGAAGCCATCGATGAAGATCTCCAGCGGCACCGGACGGACGCTGTGACGGAAATTGAACAGGCCTTCCTTTACACCAAGCCAGTTGCCAAGGTCTGAAGCGTTCGCGCAAGCAGTTGACATACCCAAAAGACGGATAGAGCCGTCTTTCTTCTGTGAGGCGATGTAATTCATCCGCGATACGATAATCTCGAGAATGGGACCACGATCGCCGCCAAGCAAGTGAATCTCATCGATGATGACCAGACTGACTTGACGGACGTAGCCACGAGTCTGCCAGCTACGACTGATACCATCCCACTTCTCGGGAGTTGTGATGATGACATCTGCATCGCGGATGGTGCGGGTATCTGGTGTATTGTCACCAGTCAGCTCAACAAGCTTAAGCCCCATGGGGCCCGCAAGGCGCTTGCCCCAATCCTGCACACGCTCTCGAACAAGTGCTTTCATAGGCGCAATGTAGACAACCTTGGACCCAGGCTTCTCTCGGAAGGCCCACCACATGGCAAGCTCAGCTGCAACTGTCTTGCCACTACCAGTGGGTGACCCCAGGAGCACATTCGCGGGGGTGTGATACAAGCAGTGGAATATTTGTGTCTGCATCGGGTTGAAGTACTGAAAGCGCTGGGCATAAAGCTCTTCAAGGAGGGGATTCTTCAGAGCTGTAATAGGGAGAGGCTGCAGGTCGAGCAAATCCGTGTAGACGCTTTCAGTATCTGGCCGGATGAGATGCTGGAACGAGATTGGATGCACAGTCTCGGAACCCAGCCAGCGATCCGAAACCGCACGCACGTAGATTTGCGTTGGCAGTGGATCGGTGAGCGGGATGGTGAAGTTCAGCTCATGGTCATCGTATAGCTTCTTACGCGAGAGAATGAAGTACTCGTAGTGGTAGATTTCCGATGTCTCTGAGTTTTCGACCCAAATCCAGAACGATTCTGAGGTGCCATGGTGGCGGTCATTCCACCTGAACTCAGGTGTGAGCCAAAGCTTGATACGCAAAACGTCGCGGTTCAACGGTGCGATCTCTGATTCAATACCAAGTGTTGGGAAGTTGTCCAGTAATTTGGAGATGACGCCGCCCATCTTCGTGTTGTGCACAAGATCACCAATTTCTCGTGGTTCCATATCGCGCAGAGACTCAATGGATGGATATCTGTAGTCGAGCGCTCGCAGAACCGGCTGAGGGAGGTCGAACTGACGCAATGGATGCTCGATCGACCATACCTGGCGCTCGATCGACTGGCACAAGCTGAGCAGAACCAAGCACTGGTAGCCCCAGCGCCTATTAAGCGCGATCATGAACAATGCTCTGGCGATACGTGAAGCGTTTTGCGTAACATAATTGGTGTCCGAGACGAGCGTGAAGTCGTCTAGTCGTGCTCTCGAGATATGAGCCTGGAGCAGGTAATTTGTCTTGCCGTGAGCGGTTGCGTAGCCACCCTTCACTTCGGTAACGACGTAGCCCTCCTCTTTGAGCGCTGACAACTCCTTCTCCTCCGTCTCGCGAGACTGCACTTGGTCGAACTCGCCACTCATACTGACCATGGCCAGAGCATCAGCGTCTGTGCTTCGGGGGCGCATCATAGTGTTGAAGATCTCAATACTTGACTGCTGGACGTAGAACTGACTGGCAATGCGACCGACGTCCTTGGAGCGCAGGTCTTCCGTGGTCTCATTGAAGATAATCATCTGGCTCTTCTGCAAGATGCGAGCAGCATCGATGATGAGCTTGCGTCTCCTCCCTACAAGCTGTGGATCGTCTCGGATCTCGGACCACTCGATCCCATAGAGCAAAGGACTCTTCTGCATCCTCACAAACAAGTAGGAGTAGCCAAGCCACTGTACAGCCTCTGAGACAGTGGTAACTGTCCCAAGCGAGATCTCGGCATTGAGATTGTCAACAAGCTTGGCAGAAAACCTAGATTCAATCGGCTGCTGCTCTGTTATGGCACGCATGTAGTGGTCGAGGCGATCATGTGTTGTGCAGATAAAGCCAATACCGGTGTCTTGGAACTGCGGTCGACCAGCACGACCAAAGATCTGCAGCACGTCGAGGATGCCCAAATCTGTAAATTTACCCTCCTGTGCGTTGTACACCTGCGTACCTTTGATCAAAACCGCAGCGGCAGGCAGATTCACACCCCAAGCCAAGGTTGCGGTACAGCAAAGGACCTTGATGACGCCTTCGGCAAAAAGACGCTCGACAAGGTTTCGATCCGAGCGCGGCATGCCGGCGTGGTGAGTGCCCATACCTTTTCCAAGAAGCTCGCGCAGCTCTCGGCCCTTAGACTGCTTCATGTCACGGACAGCAGCGTCGTACCTGGGGTGGTCGGTTGGGTCAAAGAGATCAGAACACTGGTCGTCTACAGCCTGGTCGAAAAGCCTTCTCGACGTCTTTACAGTATCCTTTCGAGAATGCACAAAGACCATGATCTGGTGGCCTCGCTCCAGCATCTGCTTCACCTTGTCGAAGGCTACTTGTTCAAGGTTCTCTCGCGACTTCATACTTCCAGGCTTGCCCTTGGCACCGATGAAGTGTTGCTCGAGCGGAACAGGGCGGAAGGAGGCATCGAAGTAGAAAAGACCAGCCATCTTGTTTACGCGGAGGAAGTCGGCAACATCGACGTAGTTGGGCAGTGTAGCGGATAGACCAACGATTCGAATCAGAGACTGTGTACTCTCGACCTGCCTCTGGGTCCTTGCAACCAAGCTCTCCAAGACAGCACCACGTTCATCGTGCAGCATGTGAACTTCGTCGATGATGAGGAGCCTCACTTTCTGCACGAGCTCGGTGTCTCCCGTACTCTTTCTCGTGACAACATCCCACTTCTCTGGTGTGGTGACGATGATCTGAGTGTCGAGGATCTCAGCCTTGGTCAGATGCATATCTCCAGTCAACTCGCGAGCCTTGATGCCCAGCCATGCAAGACGCTTCCCCAGCTTTTCAGTGACTTCAGCAGCAAGCGCCTTCATAGGGGCTACGTAGATGATCTTGAAATCCTCCAGCATGACAGTGAAATCTGTGGCATCAGGCTCCTCGATCGGATTGGGCACAATGTTCTTTCCAATAGTGTTGAGAATGGTCAGCATGGCAGCATCGGTTTTACCCGCACCAGTGGGCGCGCAGATGAGCATGTTCTCGCTTGTTTTGTACGCGACGGGATACACCAGGCTCTGCATGCGATTGAGAGCTTTGTAGCCTTTGAATGTTCGCTGGCACAGCCCGTCCAGCTCACTGATCTCCACGAGCCTGCGACCAGCTCCTATGGTTCCCACGGGCATGGCGGGGATTTCATATTCTTCGTACAGGTTGTCGTCATGATGCTTGTGGTTTGTGGGAAGTGCATACTTCTTGCCATAGGCGGAAAGCTTGTTGCCGGCCGAATAGGTCTGATAGACGTGGGGGTACTGAGGTCCGGTGCGATCAACGGAAGAAGCTAGTGAAGCGTTCTTGTGCTCATAGTCCTGCCGACGCAGTGCTTCCTCGCGCTCTGCTCGGGACATCAGACGGCTTGAGAAACCACTGTCCTCTCCGGGCTTTGGTTCTAGCATTGAGCGAATGATGTCTCTACGGTGTGAGATGAGATCAGCAACCAAGTCCAACTCTTCGTAGCCCACAATATCTGCCAGCATCATCTGCAGCTCTTCGTCATTGCTATCGCTGCTTAAGATGGCCAGGATCTGGTCCTTCAACGCCCCCGCATCAAGGCCAGAGCTTCTTTGGGCGACACCCTCGCACTTCTTGCTGAGCCATCGCTGGTCGTAGGCGCTGCTTCCGCTCGCGCTTTCCTGGACTTGTTCGAGGTGGTCGCTGCTGTAGTCATCCTCGTATTCGTCGCTAATCATGTCCCAAATGTCTTCTCCACTGGCAGTTCCCGAGAAGTCATCGTCATCAAAATCGATGTCGTCGCCATACGCTGGTGCTTGCTCTGTATCAGCAGGCAGATTCAGCTCTGCAATGGCCTTGCGCATAGTGGCGAGCTGCTCGAGCCATTGGGCCTGCGCTGCATCCATCGAGGACGACATTGCGAGTGAAGGTATTGTGGGTATACCCGTCTCTTCTTCGAAAGTCGTGGATTTGTACACACAATCCGTGTGAGCCAACGTGAGTCGAATTTGCTTGACGCTCGTGCAAGGCTTCCCATCGATGACGGTGGCGGCCAGGTCGCGTCCACTTGCCCCACCCCCACGAGTAGCGCGGTTTGGCCAGCCGCGGTGAGACAGCCCATCGCAGCGCATCACAGCGACGACCAGGCATCCGAGACCTTTAGCCACAACCCGCACCACCACACACTACACACTCTCCCCTAAGAGATCCTATATACCAAACCTCCTCACCGCACAAGACTCATCCGCCACCGCCGCCATGAAGGTCGTATACATTGGAGTACGTACCCTCTCACCGCCGCTTGCTTGCGCCCATCTAACCGCGCCGCAGATCTTCAACAACGAGGCCAAGCCTGCCGTGGAGCTGACACACGAGAGCGACCTATCGTCGTACGGCCGCTTCACACGGGGCAGCATCGCCGAGTTTGTACGTCCACGCCCGCCACGGACATATTGAGCACTACGAGCTAACTTTCCCCAGCTGACCTTCTTCGCCGGCGAAGTCGCGCAGCGCACACGGCCCGGTCAGCGACAGGATGTCGAAGAGAAAGGTACACTATTCCCCCCTCTCCTCACGCCCTCTCTTCCCCCACTCCCCATCCCTCACCCCATCTCTCCCCCTACTAACCCCTTGCCCAGAATACACATTTCACGCCTACGGCCGCACCGAAGGAATCTGCGGCATCGTAATAACCGACGACGCATACCCGACCATGGTGGCACACCGCGTGCTCTCCAAAATCGTCGACGAATTCGTGTCCAAATACCCGCGCACAGCCTACACGTCGTTCCAAAAGGGCGTCGACGCGCCGCTGTCCTTCCCCGAACTGAAAACCTACATCGCCCAGTACCAGGACCCGGCACAGGCCGACAGCATCGTCAAGATCCAGAAGGAGCTCGACGAGACCAAGATTGTGCTGCACAAGACGATTGAGAGCGTGCTGGAGCGCGGCGAGAAGATTGATAACCTCGTGGCCAAGAGTGATGGGCTGAGTGCGCAGAGTAAGATGTTTTATACGCAGGCGAAGAAGCAGAATTCCTGCTGTGCTGTTATGTGAGGTGGCGAGGACGGGATCGAGGTCGAAGGGTGGATGGCGAAAGAGAGAGCGGAGGGATTGCTGGCGTTGTGGGATTGTAATTTAGCCAGATGCGATGCAATGAACATACCCTTTTGGTTGCCCTATGGTTAGGTTTCACGTCGTGCTTTGCGGTGCGTGCAGGATAGAATCAGTGCATGGATATGATATGAATTTGAGCTTGATTTACGGGGTGTGCTGGCATCAGATACCACTTCTGCGGTGCGCAATACATGCAGTGTGATTTTCGAACTTCCTTCTTCTCATCCTTTCCTCTTATCAGACAGCTTCTCATGGCTGCGTGTTCCTTCTGTGGAGCTCACGTGCTACTTGGCCGTGCTACTCTCGATCTGTGTGGTATCTTTTATGTGGTGTGGCGAGCTCTCTTTCAGCATGATTCAGTCGCCAAAAACGACAAAACTGCAATCCTCTTCTGCCTCGAAATAGATGTAGTCACTTCCATCCGTTTCATCATCCTCGACTTCCCAATCACTCCCATCATCATCATCCTCATCCTCGTCATCCTCCAGCAGCTCGAGCCGAGTGGACTCATAACTCCCAACGAGCACAGCTTCCGCTTTGCGAATGCCGGCTTCGCTCCAGCGTAGCGCGTCGGTGAGGACTCCGATGGTTTGCACGGCGTCGTAAAGGCTGATTACGTTCGCGCCAGAGTCGCTGGGTCCTTGTTCGAGGAGGATGGGTGCGCGAGAGTAGTCTTCCGAGTCTTCGGAGACGACTTCTTCTGCTTCAGGCTCGTTATCGTGTTGTTGCACAGTGTATTTGCCAGGTGTGTAGCGCATGGATTTGCGGTGGAAGTAGTGTGAGGGGCGGCGCTCGTCGAACTCGGTATCTGGGGCAAATTTGACGGCTTTTGGCTTCTCTGGCTGTCGCGGTTGCGCTTTGGGCACAGCGAAGCCCTCAGACCAGTACAAATCCAGGGCTTGAGTTGCAGTCCGTACGTCTTCGTTTCTCCATTCCCTGTGTTGTGCGTCCCAACTTTTCTCTTCCTCTGCCATCTCTTCAAGCTCCGTCAAGCAATGCAGTGTTTCGAGCTTGCCTGTGACAAAGGCAGCATACAGCGCCTCCTGCTGTGGCGTTGTCGCCTGCATTGCGGCTCTAGGAGCACGGCCTCCAGCATCTTTCAGCGCTTTCTCTAGCGCGCGTGTGTAGCTGATGTACATGTCAATGGTACAAACAGGGCACCGCTTCCTCAAATGGCCGGCTGTGACTGGGTGCATGGTATGGCGACACAGAACCGCCGTTGGGGGCTCGTCTGCGGTAGCAGCTTTGATGTGTTCGGCCACATCCTCAAACACGTCGGAGAAGTACCCGGAGTCCTGTTTCCGGAGCCATTGCTGAAAATCTTCATACTCATCTGCGGTCGGGAGGTAGCCTTGCTCGTTTGGTCTCAATGTAGTGTGCAGATTTTGCCACCGTCGATATTGCTTCAGTTCTCTGGGCGTAAAAATGGCATTCGCCGAAACGTCGCTTCGGACGCGACAGGCAGTGGAAGACATGTCGTTGCGCAGGGTCCTTCAAGTCGGGTCTGGAACACGTGGGCCTAGGCTAGTAGATTCGAAAGTTTGCTTCTCGGATGTTCGTGACAGAGCGTGTCAAATCCAGGTAACACGTTGCCTTGGAGCGAAACAGCAAGTGTTCGTTGTGCGAACGTTCGAATCTCACCCACAAAACGCAGGGAGCGCGTTCTTGGCGCGTGCTTTGCTCGTAAGAATGATACTGTCTTCTTCACTTTCGCAGTAAGATGATCCGGTCTGTCTTTCGCCTGCGTTCTAGATGCGCAAGCTCAAGCTATCGCGAGGCTTTGTTGCCGTGACAAGTTGATGTGTAGAAATAAATTGTTTCACACGGCGCATTTAGACTCCGTGGGGACCGTTACCGCTGACAAGAATGATATCGCCAAACTTCTCGGTCTTGGGTAGGTTGGAGTACCACGAATAAGCCATGACTCTGGTGCGAAAATGGTCCATTCCAGGCTCTTTGTCTGTGTTTGCTGGGGCGCGCTGGGCTCTCGTTCGCGCTGTCACCTTCGCGGATGCGGGGTGAACGCTGTCGTAGGGGAGCAGGGGGTCCTGCTATGAACGCGATATGCAGGCGTGTCGACTGCACGCTTTGTGTTGTCCTGAGAAGCCCTCTCGTGGGCTTGAGCGATTGTTGGTGAGGTGAGAGACCGAAGGCTGAGAGACGGCGACAGTCGGGAGATCAAGGGTGTGTCGCACCTGCGTCATGTTGCACGTGACATTGTTCGTTGACTCAACTTCGGATGCGGCTACCCCGCGGCCTAATTTGGGCACACCTTCCGCTTCCGCGAGAGACTCCATTCCTCCGTAACACCGAATCGTGAACGAATAGGATTGCAGCGGCACCGCAGGCGTCAGAATCGTTTTCCGAGAGTCAACGTCTGAATTGTTTATATGCAACCGTCGAGCGTGAAAATGCTCGTCAGTTCAAGTCTCAAAACGGCATTCTGCACTGGACTCGGGCTCACATCGTCCTGGAGCCCCACTCGCGGCCTGCCAAGCCATGTGCCCTTCTTTAAGGCCCGACTACACAGTTGGTTAATAATGGTCTTATCGGGCTGCAAGCCTGCGGTCAGATCACCCTCCCGCGCTGACTGTCATAATGTATCCATGTGCATCGAAAGGGTGATATTCGAGCTAATGATCTGACGGTGGTCATACGATTTGAAAGAGGCCCTATGACAACACAATTTCGCGACGAAGCAATAAATGTGCGGATGGTATGATGTACACGCACAGAAATAGTTTCTATGCAAAAGAAGTATGGAAAACAAAAAGGGTGCAGACCATAGGTCATCTCGTCACCCCAACCCATCCGATCGACTTGCCCGCCTGTATGTCCACATAAGCCAACGCCTGTATATAAATAAACTCTTGGTCATCAATCATCCACCCCAGTTGTGTCCTCACTAGCCATGGACGCCGTAGAAATTGTCCTAAGCCCCCAAACACTTCCGAACCGATCCTTCAAACTCCCAGGCCAGACGTTCTACTCTTGACCCTTGGTACCGCCCATACGTTCGATGTTGGACAAGAGCCTGCTCTTGCCCGCTGCGCTCTGACTTCTGCTCAGTGCGGACTCCCCTGAATTCTTGAAGCCGAATCCACCAGGTGCACGCATACCGCTGGGCTTGGGCTTCGACTCGCTGGACCGGCTGCTGGACAGCGAGGAGCCGGGGCGAGTGGCAGACGAGCTGACTGAGCTGCCTCCTGCAAGGAAACCCGTGTTACGCATGGCCTGCTCAGGTGCGGCTTGATGTCTTGCTGGCCTAGACGTTGGTCGTGCCTCGAGTGCAGGTGGCGCAGGGGCTGCTTGGCTGCGACGGAAGTCTTCTTCTTGTTGCATGGACTCCATCTTTTCACCGCAGAGAACTAGCATTTGTTCAGCAGCTGCAACAAGCTCGCCCTTCTCGACACGTTCGGCCTCCAGGTCTTCCAAGAGGTGCTGCTGCGACTTGCGGAGCGAGTGCAGCTCCGACTGCAGACCCGCAAGCTTGGCTTTGAGGCTTTCGATCTCGGAGCGCTGCACTTCGAGGTCGTGAATGTGCTCTGGATTGGACACTGGTCCGGCAGCTGCATTCTTTGCGCATGTTTGGCACGGACCACTGGACTTGGAAGTGAACTCGTCGAACTTGCTGAAGGTGTCGTCTCGTTTGTCTTCTGCGTCACCGATTTGACGCTCCAACTTGGTGATCTGATTACGGAGCTCCTTGCAGCGTTCATCGGCCTTCTTTTGATAGTTTTCCTTGAGTGCCTTAATCTTCTTTTCGTGTTTTGCCTTGTAGGCAGCGTGAAGATCCCGTGCGACTTCGTTGACCTTTTCAGCAATGGCTGATTGGCACTCGGTCTCTGAGTAGATCTTCTTGTGCTCATCCTCATCATTGTTGATGAACGTAGTCATATCGACGTTTTTACTTTCAGCCTCAATAAGCCTAGTCTCCAGTTCTGTAGAACGGCTCTCTGCATCTTCAGCGCGCTTCTCAACTTCAAACAGGCGTGCAAGAAGCTGTTCACGCTCCTCATCGTTGCGTGCAAGCTCAGACTGCACGTCTTGAAGAATGGTCTGCACTTCCTCACCCTTCTTCTTCCAGTCTTCCATCTGTGACTCAGCGTACTCGCGTACCGACCGCTCATCACGTACCGCCTCATGTGCTTCGCCTACGCGACGCTCGGCATCCGCAATAGCCCTTGACAGAGAGTCAACCTCAGCTTCTTTGCCTGACAGGCTGGCTGTGAGGGAAGAGATTTGAGACTGGAACTGGGATTTCAAGGACTCCATTTCGCGGATTGTGACCGTCGGCAATGACCGTGGTGTCGGTGGTGGGGGCAACTCGAAATCGAGAAGGTTCAGCAACGGGCGATTCTGGCTGGGTGTAGCTGTAGCGTGTCCGCCTTTGGCGGGCGAGCGCTTGCTCTGGTAATACGAGCGGAGGTTGGGCTCTGTAGTCGACTTGCCACTGGCGTGCGAAGGCGTACCGTTGCGCGAAGCTCCGAAGGATTCAAATTGTGCCGTGAAGTCGAGCAGTAGATTTGTAGTATCGTTATCTCTGTATGAGCGGCGAGGTGTGGGCGAAGGCGTGCGTTCCGAGCGACGAACTGTGAATGGAGTCATTTGTGGACGAGCACGCGGTGTAGCCTGTGGACGCGTTAGTATCGCTCTAATCGGAATCTTTGTATTTACTTACCTCTCCGTTTTTTGTAGGGCTTTTTTGGAATGACGCGAACTTTGTCATGTCAAGCCCTGGCATCTCAGAGAAATCACTGAAGCGGGTATCGTCAATATCTGGAGTCGTGGCTTCGGGGTTGAAGTCTGTAATATCGGCCTCCAAACTGACTTCATACTGCCTTTCGTGCGACTTCCGTCTCTTATGACTTCTGCCTAGATCTGCGTCCTCAATAAACCTGTTCGCGGCCACCGTGAGGCCTTCGTTATCGCGCAGTTCGGCGCCGTGGCGAGACGGGGTTTGCGATGGCGATGGTCGCTTCGAAGATGTGGGTGCCAGGTCGATAGGAGCACCTAGCGAGGGTGCGCGAGGAGTTGCTTCGACGTCGAAATCGGAGGGAACAGACGAGAGCACCGATGACTTCGAAAGCGATCGGTTCCTGCGCGTGCGATTGCTCATAGAAGAGACTGGACGATCCTCAGCATAGTGTGACTTGGACGGCGACTTGGCCGGAGAGCCTCTGAGAGTGCTCGCGCGGCTTCTACTGGGCGTCTGCTCTGCAGGAGTTTCGAAATCTGTGACAAAGTCTTGCTTCATAGGTGAGCTCTTCAACGTGCTCGCACGACTTCTATTCCGTGTGGGCGCCGCTGCATCTACGAAATCTTCCAATAAGTTCTTCGCAGGCGACGACTTGAGCGGACTGCTGCGCTTCTTCAGCCCGGCTTTCCTGCTCGAATCGACTTTGAATGCCGATTGCAGCACATGGTCGTCCTCGAGGTCGATCAGTTGCTTCTTCGCAGGCGTTGCGGCAACGCTCGGCGCAACGTTCTCTTGGTTGTCTTGTTCGACGTTCTCCAAGAACGGGCTTGAAGGCCCCTCGTCATAGATGTCAAGATCGTCCTCGTACGGCATGGCTTTTGCATTGGCGTTTGTTTTCTCCGGTGAGAGCGTTAACATGGGTTCCGCCATGTTGTGAGGAGTTGCAGTCAAAGGCGCGTCAATGCGGCGAGGTCAGTGTGGAGTGTTTTGTTGATGCGCATTTAGCGTATTGTGAATTCGCCCTTTTGGGAAAGCGCGGTTGCTAGGTTCGCCTAGACGAACAGCGTTCCAGCCTTGACCTTGCCAATAACAATACCAGCAGACATTATGACGTGGGCTTCTCGATGTAATAACCATATAGTTTCAGTAAATATTGGTGTACAGATCTTCCAGTGCCTCAGTCTAGTTATGCTCCCACAAGAATATGTACATCCATTGTTAAGTTAACATCTACAACTGGTGTATCGCACTCCGCATCGCCGCAGCGAGTCTCTGATAGTCTTTCAACAGCTCGTCGACCTCCTTCAGCTTGAGGTCTTGGGCATCCTTAGCTTCTAAAAATTTCTTGAGTGGTGGTGTGCTCTTCTTCATCTGCTCCAAGGCAGCGATAGCCTTGGTGCCTTTCTCATCAACATGTGCAACGTCGTTCTTGCCTGTGTGGTTCAGTGGCTCGGGTGTAGTTACTGGCGGCGTCTTGTTCTGCTCAGGCGTAGGCGATGATATCGTCGGGGTGGAGGCGGTACTGACGGCGCGCCCAAAACGAGGCAAGACATTGACGCTCCTAAAGCTGTTCAAAGGGTTGAAGCTATTGCCCAAGTTGCGAAGAGACTCAACGGCCGAAGGTGTAGTAGCCGCTGGTTCAGCCTTTGCTGGGGCCGGCGATGGTGACTTCTCGTCGATGGCTTTTGACGCGAATGCCACACGACGGGCGCTGTTGCTGCCTCCCGAGCGTGCCGAATCAACACTGCGGTCTCGTACTTGGCGTTTGCCAGCAAATAGATCGCTCATCCTTGTGTTGAGATCTTGTTTGGGTAAGACTTCATGGCGGTCATCTTCGCTCGTTGCGCTGACGCTCAAATTGTCATCATCGACATGTAAGCCTCGAGTAGGCGAGCTGACAAGTTCGCGTACTTCCTCCAGAGTCTTCGGTAGTGCGGGTTGCTCGGCCGCGGCGTTGTTCGGGTCTCTCTCTCGCAGGCCACCAAAGAAGAACTTGAAACTCGAATCGAGTGTGTTGTTGATCCTACCAAGTGCCTGGTCAGCAGAGTCTAGAATTGAGTCACGGACAGCGTCCGAGGCTGACTCGATACGATTTGTCTGAGCCTGCACCAGATTACTAAGTCGGCGCTGGATCTTTGTTGTTGTTGGGCTTGAGGGCTCCTTCAGATTGGTTCTTGCGGTCGGTGTTGCTGGCGTCTGTACTAGGTCTGGGGCATCGGACAGCCCTAGGAGCATGGGAGTAACTTCAGTCTTTGGTGTTGAAGGTCGCGAATTGGTTCTCTCGAGTGTGCTTCCCTCATCAGCGCGTAGGGATGAGAGATCCACAGTCTCCAAGAAAGATATAGCCGCCTCCAAGTTAACCAAACAATAGGCTGTCTCTCCATCTATCCTGCTTGCACCACGAAATCTCTGTATGAATTTCAGATCGCTAATGACGTTGAGATAAACTGGAGGAAGGGTGATGAGGGCGTAGATGAGGGTGGGCAGGATCTCATCTGCCGACGATGTCGCAGGAAAGATCTTAGACAAAGCGTCTACAATCGACTTGTGCGCTGCTGTCAAGTGTAGCACTTTACCCAGCGGGTATTTCTCGTGGTTCATTTTCGTGATGTCTTGTCGGGCAACAGACAAGAACTCTCTTATCTCAGGCTCTTTCTCCTTGGCTTTGTTGCGCTCCTCCTCGGTCATCTCTTCACCAGTCATCAAGAGCTCCTTCAAGCCGATGCCGACCAGGGAAAGGGCCGCAGTTCGTGATCTCAGCTTGTGATCTCTCTCTTCATCGTCTGTGCTTCGGTGCCGCCAGATCCTCTCGTAAACCTTCTCGCAGACGGCTCGCTCGACAGCTTCTTCCAGTGATGCCCTCTTTGCTTCCAAGGATTTCCTGGCTCTCTTTCTATCTGACATCTCAGAAGCACTGAGCATTTGTTGCTCACCGTTTGGATCGCTGCCTTTCCTTATCGAGCCTGCCCTGCTTGATGGTGCTGAGCCCTTGTTTGCTTGGGCTATGAAGGTCTCACTCGTCAGACGAGCTGAGAGTGTTGCTATGTGTGTGTTGATCTTGGCCGAGGCACGCGTGTAGAAATCTTGGAACAGGTCCGAAAGACTGTCGGCGGTGGGAGGAGTCGGGTGTACTTTGGCAGAAAGGGACTCGAGAAACCTTGCATGGTCAGTATGTGTGTTGCACTGAAGCCACGTGCTCCTTACCTCTCGGTCAAGCTTCGTATCTCGATAGGGAGCTCCTCGAAAACATCTGGAGCTGGTTGAGCTGAGCTATCCTGCTCTACGTCTTCGTCCTTCTTTGCAAAAACATCGCCGTCCACGTTCTCGTCCTCCTCTGGAAGGATGCTCGTTTTAAGCGGGTCTAACATGTCTACATGGGGGCCTTGCAGCGTGCTCGCTCGACTACGAGATAGCGGGCTCTTTGGTGCAGCGTCGAGGCGCGAGAAAGACCGCGAAGGGTGCAGGTTCCTGGGACGGTCGGACATGATGACTATGTACGGCGAGTGGTCAGACTACAGCGAGTGTCGTGTGCCAGCATCGGAGTTGCGGTGATGCTGAAACCAACTGTCGAGCTCGAGCCCTGCACCACTTCGCAACGTCATGCGGAGACGCGGCACGTCCGGCGGGTGCGTATGACAAGGAAAGGTGGCTCGCAGTCACCTGGGGGTGTTCAGGTCCTCGTGGAAGAGCTACGATTCCAGTGTGCGAGGTTTGCCCCCCGAATTGGCCTGCCTGCACCAGAAATGAGCACGAGTCTGTGCTCTTGAATTGCGGTATCAGATGCGGAGATGGTGAACATGGGCCTGCTATCTGCTGCTAGGCTGCGTTCAGCAAAGCTCGACCGCGGCTGCATCCATCGACGAGACATGGAATGGAGCCGCGACTGGCACGTGCTTGCCGGCGCCACTGGGGTCCTCTAGAACGTCATGGAGCGTGACCATGTCGAACAACAGCAACAGCAACATCTCAGACGTCCTTTCACGCACGCTCACACAACCTCACAACATGCGACGACGACCTCACTGCGCGTCCGCGTCACGTGTCACAGCCTCCTTGCTGCTGTCTTTTCTGGCTGTCAGCGGCGCTGCGGAGCTCCCGTTGCTACCGCTGCCGCCGACATCGCCCCATGTTCATAACACCGAGAAGGAGTTCACACTCCGCCACATATACCACCATGGAACCTACAAGTACCCCGAGCTACATCGCCGGCTCGATGTCCCGGAGAAGGCTGCCGTGTACATGCTCGCTGATGATGACTCGGCTATTTGGGAACCGGTGCCTGCCTTACGCGCCAAGTCGGAAATGATGAGCATTGAGAGGCTGGTGCACAGGGACAGGGACACCATCGATGGCATACTTGACTACGGTCGCATGAGAGGGAAGGCGGTGCAGCTGGCCGCTGAGGACTGGACTATTGACGAGCTGCCGGGGCCAAATGTCACCGACAAAGGGACCGTGCTCACCTTCGCACGCATGGCCTCTGATGCCTACATTCTAGAGCCGGGGACTGGCGACTGGGAAGATGTCAAGGGCGGCTTCAACTACACCGAAGACTTTGGTTGGGAATCAGATGGCCTGAGAGGTCACATCTTCGCCGATACAGAAAACTCCACTGTTGTTATAGGCATGAAGGGAACATCGCCTGCTATGTTCGACGGCTCAGAGACAACCACAAACGACAAGATCAACGACAACTTATTCTTCAGTTGCTGTTGTGGGCAAGGTGGCCAGTTCCTCTGGCGCCAGGTCTGTGATTGTCAAACCGCGGCGTACACTTGCAACTCGACTTGCCTCGTCACTGCGTTACGCGAAAAGAATCGCTACTATTATGCGGCACAAGACTTGTACCACAACGTCACCGCTCTCTACCCACATGCTGAAATATGGTTTGCTGGTCATTCACTTGGCGGCGCCGTCTCTTCCTTCCTTTCACTGACGTACGGTCACCCGACTCTCACTTTCGAGGCAGTCCCTGAAGCGATGCCTGCCGCTCGACTTGGCTTACCAACGCCCCCAGGGCATGAAATTGGCTCTCTACAGAAACGTAAAATGACTGGTGGTTTCCATTTCGGCCACACGGCAGATCCAATTTTTATGGGTCAGTGCAACACAGCTACAAGTGTGTGTACGATTGGCGGGTATGCGCTGCAGAGTGTGTGCCATACTGGAAAGAAGTGCACGTATGACACCGTGAAGGATTTTGGCTGGCGTGTTGGCATTGGTACTCACAAGATTGCCGAGGTCATTCGCGATGTGATCAAGAAGTACGATGAGCCAGCCAAGTGTGAGCCTTATGTCAACTGCACAGATTGCTATCCTTGGCAGTATTTCGAGAGCAACGGCACGGAGACGACCACCTCGTCAAAGTCGAAGCCGACATCGACCTCGACACTCACCCGCAGCACCCGTACTCGAACTGAGACCTGCAAAACACCAGGCTGGTGGGGCTGCCTGGACGAGTCCACTACCGATAGTGCCACGACGACAACCACGAAAACCTCAACATCTTCGACGTCGACGTGCAAAACCCCAGGATGGTTTGGCTGCAAGGACAAAGATCCTTCAGAAGAAACATCGACCATCACGACCACGGTTACCAGCCCCGCACCAGCACCTTCCGCCACAACCACTTCTCACTCGCCGACCTCTGCCACATCGACATCGTCATGCAGATACCCGGGCTGGTTTGGTGGCTGCCTGGACGGTGACGACCCACCAGGTCAATCGCGCAATTCGCACAAATCATCCATCCCAACGCCAACCGCATCGATGACTACATGTACCGACGAGGGCTGGTTTGGTCTCATCTGTTACGATAAGACCAGAACCAAGAAGAAGACGACAACAAACAAAGAGACTGCTACCGAGAGAATTGAGATGTAGTATTGGCATCTATCTGTTGTGCTGACTTAGCTTGCTAGCGTTTCCATTGTCATGGTTTCACGTGCATTATATCCGGGCATTTGGCACGCATGGGTTCTACGGCGATGGACGAATACCTTCCACATAAAATCAGATAAGCCAACCTCTTCAACCCAATACAAGATACCCATCGTACCAGCCGTGTTTGGGTTTAGGGTGATAGATTTTGGGGAGTGCCGTGTAGGCTTGTCCAATGTGCTGGCCACCAAGCACAAGAAGGCATTTGCCGAATCCGACATCGCTATGAGCTTTGTGGAGCGGCAAGCTCTGGGTGCAAAAAGATGGCAGGTCCACACCAAAGAGCTTCTTGTTCCTGATCAGTCGATGAGAGCAAAAAGACATACAACAGCGGGTATTCGCTAGTGGTCACCCACCTAACTACTAATCCGCCGGTACGTTGCTTAAATAGGGCTGAGCGAACGGGAAGCCTTGCATTCAACGTCCTATGGTCGTATGTATGAGTATGACTATTTATTTGTAATATATTGTTGAATAAAAGAGCGGTCTGCAAAATGATTGTGCAGGAAGGTGCTCCTGCAACGCCAAAATTGTGCCGCAATCTACACAATGCACAAGCCTGGAAGCCTGAAGGCACGCATCACATCTTTTGCTAGACTAGCTAGGCCACAAGTGCACAGCACTATGTACAAGACTTAATTTTGTATATTGTTGAGTCTTACTTAGCAACTCTTAATACACCTCGTACGGAGCAGCTAAACTTTCTTTTGTTATCCTTGCTGCTTCTATAGTAACTCTTTCCTCTATGCAGTCTCTCTACCTTGAATCTGATAGTTTGCACAAAGCTCTACCGTGCTTGCGTAAATGCCTCGCTATACCTCTAAGCGCCAAAAGTATTTAGGAAGTATCTCATAAAAGTTACCTAGCGGGTATTCGAGGGTGTTGGCCCTGTGGAAAGAACCTCAGCATGCCAAATGACTACTGACACTGCTGGGAAACACCAGGGCCAAGCACGGGGTTGAGGGTCATAGACGAGTCCCCAACCCTCGCAGTAATTGAGAACCTCATAAGAGGATCCGATGCCTTCTTCTGGACAGTCTTAGACTCGTCGTAGATCTTACTTTTGTTATCGAGGACCTTGATCTTGAAGTCGGCTTCAACACCCGCATTATACGCTTCGATTCCGGCCTTTGCGTCGTCTTGTTTCTTCTTATTGCCAGCCACGATCGCGACACCATTTGTACCTAGCTCAAGCTCGCCCACGGTCTCGGCTGCTAACTTGGCTTTTGTCTTTTCGTCGCCGCAGAAGATGTGGTAGGCTGAGGGGCGGAAGGTGTCGTCCCAGAAAAAGAGAGCCGTGCAGCCACTGAGATCGGTGATTTTCACTGAAGTAGCGGTCTTGAGGCTGGTCGCAAGGACAAATTTGTCTTCCAGGATGTTGTCGAAATCCTTGGTCGATGTCATGCGTCCGCTCCTGCGCTGCACGGGCTTCTTGGGCTTCCCTTTGCCGGGCTTGATGGGACAGACCTTGGGCTCCTTCTTGGGAGTTGTCTTGGGCTTTCCGGGTGTAGCCTTTGCGGGCTTGCCCCTGGTGGGTGTAGGCTTAGCCTTCTTATCCTTTCTGGCCTCGATTTCGACTGCAGAGGCCTCGTACACCTCACGAGACTCGTGGATAATTGAGTTGGTTGTGCTAACCCCCACAGTGGCCGCGCTCAGTGCGTTACCTGGGAAAGGAGCAGCGACAACTCCGCTGAGAAGAAGCGAGGTCGCGATGATGATTCTCTTAACGGATACCATGTTGACAAGTTGTGCTGAATGTTGAGATGCAGGATATACAAAGAGATAGATAGCGTCAAAGAGCGTAATTTAGTGTGATAAAGAGCGATGAGGGAGCGAAAATGAATGACCAGACGAAACCAGTTCCTGTCTGAAAGATGCTCTCTTGATTGTTGATTGGAGTGAATGTGATGAAGTACTCCAGAAACATGGCTGATACTACGATCTAAATACATCCGAATTCACCGCGTCAAAGGTCATTATCTCACATGGAGATTATCGAAGATTCGAACCCGTAGGTTCAGTTGATAATTTCCGGTTCTACGGACAATATGAGGTTTTCCGGGACTCCGAGCCTGTCTTGCCGTTGATTTTGCGGAAGCGAGGCGCAGGAAGCCTATACGGAAGTTGACTATGCACCACCCTGTACAGGTTGAAGGCCTGAGGTCACACTTAGCGTCAGGATGCATCGCACGCACGGACCACGTGCTATGGGGGCCGCTAGTCGCCGGCGCTTATTCACACTTACGCCGCATCTATTTCGAGAAGCAACAACTCAAAGACTTATCATGCATCGAAACTTTTCAAAGTCCTCTTATTTCTTTTCACCACCACGTCTGTCAAGCACATCCCATTATATGCAGTGACTCACGGCACGACTAGAATGCCTTTCTCCTCCTTGCCAATTGAGATAGTTCAGCAGATTGCAGACTGTATCGAGCATGCATACCGGCCTAGCCTCTTTACCTTCAGCTTGACGAGCAAGAATTGCCACAAAGCTTCAGCATTCCTGGTATTTCGGCGGATCAAAATTATCGTCCACTGCCATGCAACTCTCAAGAGTGAGATTGATTGCCTCGTCGAAGCTCTCTTACGCACCAAATCTGCTCGCTACGTCCAGTGCATTACTATTAAAGGGGATATACGGCCCAGGCCAAAAGGCGAGGACAATAGCGAGCTGGAATGGTTGCAATATACTGGCCTCAGCGAAATACTGCCTGACTTAGGTCCACTTAGTCAATCCCGCCACTATGTGGTCTATGACGAGCCTGTCATCAAGAAGGCGTCCAAGGAGGACTTATCTTGGGCCCCTGTTCTAAACTTGATTCAAGTAACACCTTACTTAAAGGATCTAATATATGACTGCAAGAGTCAGTTCCCACCAAGCCTTCTCAGCACTCTTCACAGGCAGCATCCACAGTGTCGGCTACATCATCTCTCCTTTCGCTTCCGGACCTTACTATGGGATATTCCATATCCATACGAAATGGAACTTGCCACGTCCCCTTTGCTTTACAAAGTAAAGCTAATTTGCACCTACCGAGACTCGGATTACGATGATGATTATAATGAGGAAGCCATCATGGACTTAGCCGCTGGGCTTGCTCCAAACCTCAGAGAAATCATTAACGTAAATATTATGGCATATCGTTCTGGACGCGACCACCGCCGCAAAGAGACGTGGCATGGTCTTCCAGGATCCTGCGACGGGACAAAAGGATCCTTGACATCGTTGACCCTCATAGGAGCGTCGTTGTCATCGCAAGAGGAGCTGGAGAGCTGGGCCACATGTACAGACTTTACGTGCCTGCAACATCTCGATCTGGGGCTGAGCTACGACTTCAATTCACGCGCACTAAGCGGCGAGACAATGAAGTGGCTCGCCCAGAACCATTCGTTTCCTCAGCTAAAAACACTGAAAGTGTCGCTCGATCGTAATCATGTATTCCAGGACCGTCCAAACTACAGCGAGGACGCAGTGTCCTTTTTCCAGGCATTGGAACCTCTTAAACAACTGTCCGTCCATGGACCAATTGACTCACAGATTGTAGACGCTATTATGTCTCGTCATGGAAAGACATTACAGAAGCTCTCTTTGCGCCCTCTAGAGTCACCATATACATATGGTAATGGTCGTGACCCTCAAGAAATCCCTATGGAATTCGCCAAGGAGCATCTAATCCAGATTCAATCACAGTGTCCAACACTGGAGGACCTTTCCATCACGATCAAGCGGGACATGTCCAGTCCATCAGAGGCGTCAATGTACAGGTGTCTTAGTAAGATGAAAAGCCTGCGATCCCTCTTCCTCACTCTGGATTGTTCAAACTGGCAAATCTCCCAAGACTTTGAGTACAACTCCCAATTTGAAGGGGAGGACCAACAGCCTGTGAACGAGATGGATTGCCGTCTAAAGAGAGGTTACTTGAGACAAACACTCATTAATTGCGCTGTGGATAAGGCGCTAGCACGCTCCATCTGGAATACTATCAACCAGGACAAGACAGGCACACAGCTGGAGCGTCTCAGACTATGGACTATGGGCGGTAGTGAAAGCGGTGCGGTAACAGCCTCCCATGCTGATGGCACGATTGTGAAGAACCTGAGTCGGTCATGGTTGATTGAACGGAATCCGAGAGACGATCGCAACGACTTAAATATCAGAGAATTAGGCAAGCATGCAAGGAAGTCAGAAGATAGTCTCACAGAGTCAGAACTTACTGAGTTCGCAGCTGGACAGGTATTCCGTACCATTTGGTCTCCCAGAGAGGGTAGCAGAGACTGGAGGGACGACTGGTCGAGCTTTCCTCTATAAACTTAGAGGTTATAACGCTTTCTCTTGCTAAGCGCACTTTCTAAAAACCTCAAGGTTAATCACTCTGCCTGCTTTCCCTTCAGTTATTTCTGTGAAGAAGTACGTGTTTCTAGCTTGTGGTTACTGCGTGTTGATTGTTATTAAGGCGGATTGGCGTGGAGCACGGTAATGAGTCAACTGTGATTGAGAGAGTGGGTGCTGATAGGACGTAGTAGTCAACAGGATATCAGAGGTTAGTATATTAGGAAGTTTGTATACTAAAACTCTTGGTTTCAATTTCGTGCTTATGCTACGAAGAGAGAGCAAACCGGTTTAAACAGAGCTTAGCTTGTTAGGTGGCGCAGTGACTGAAAACAGGAAGGCGCATAACAGCAGCCCTGGAACAGTACCGCGACAGATGGCGGGTCGGGCAAGAGAACTTGTTTTCAACGTCCTATGGTCGTATGTGGAAGTGACAATGAAACAAACGTATATATCCTGGGCAATAGCCCTTAAACTTGGTGTTCTCGACTGCCACATGCAAAGGCGTCTTTCCGCTTCTTTCATTGACAACTCGTATGTCTACACTACTCTGCCTGTACGAGCGCTATAGTTCATTTGTTGGGCTTTTGGCTTGCTCCTTGGACCGCAAAGGTGATGGGTCCAGAACGTCGTTGCGTTATTTGGCTACGCCTCGCCAGAATTGCACCCTATACTATCGGTTCGAACTCAAACCATTCGTCATCCTCTTGGTCTTGTCAGACATAACAGATATCTCTATTGACACATAAAAATCTTTGATTAATCAAAGCTGACTTCTATTTGGTCTTGATACCTTTGTCTCGAAGAGATTTTCCATACCGATGCAGGCATATAAATGGCACAACAGCAACAGCGACAATCGCAGCCTGCGTTCCAAACGAAGCAGCATAACCGACAGCGCGACCCCACGGCTGTTGAAAATATCCTACAGAGAATCCACCGATCACACGCATGAAATTGATGTACGCTGATACCTCACCAGGTACAATGGGGTATGCATCGATGGCATAGGTAGTAACAGCTACACTAGTGAGCATCACCCCAAATGTAAACAGTCCCCAGCCAACTACAATCACGCCATAGTGGAAGTGAAGCTCCAGCGCAAAGCCAAGAACAACAAGACCTGGAACCATTATAACAGTCGAAATGTATATGGTGATAAGTCGGACTTCAGGCTCAAAGATTCCTTGGTGGCGTTGGATGTAGCGATTTGCGAGAAAGTCGTTGAAGCAGTGGCCGAATATTTCTCCAATAAACACAGCCACTACGGGTGTGAAATACAGGAACCCAACTGAAGTGGCTGAGAAACCGTAGCCTCCGAATGCAACGGGCGTTGCAAAGAGAATGGACGTTGTGATGTTGATTCCGATAGACCACATGAAGCTGAGGAAGCTAAACAACTGCCATCAGCCATGTCAGGAACAGCAGAAACGTAGCACTTACTATCCGACTAGCAACAGGAGGAGAGCTGGCTTGGTGACTGTAGATAGCAAACGAGTGAAGCTGTTGGTCAAAGAGTAGAAATATCCACTGTGGTTCCGCATCTGCCACACACCGAGGACACGGAGAATCCTAGTCCCCCGAGTCGGCTGAACTGACACGGTCCTGTTGTAGTACGACTCGTCCAGAAAAGAGATGATCAACACCAACTGCACGCAGCACACTCCAAAGCACAGCCAGAACACATGTCTCCAGTTACCGGTAGCATCAATGATGAAGTTGGCGAAGAGAGGTCCAATATACGGCGAAGAAATGTACAAAGAGACCCAGAGACCAATCTTACGCGCGTGTTCATGGAAGAAGAAGATATCCTTGATGCATGCAATTGAGATGGTCTGAGGAGCTGTGAGAAAGAGACCCATAGTTGCTCGCATGGCGTAATGTGTTTCAAAGTCGCGGGAAAGCGTGGCGCCAAGTGTGAGCAGTGATCCGCATACGCAGGTCCAGAAAAGGACGGGAGCCCGGCCCCAGAATGAAATCATGGGAATCCATAGTAGACCGCCAATGCCCCTGTTGTGCGTTGCGTGAGTCAGTGTGCTCGCAACACAGCTCACATATCGTAAGTGACTTACATCATAAGAACGTTGAGATTGTTAGCATAGTTGACGCGGTTGGGATCCATGTGCCATTCCTTAGCTTGGAGGAAGATTGCCGGGATTCCACCAGCAGACGTAAAGTCTGCGCAAAGCGACCCCCAGGCTACAGTAAGTAGGAGAAGGTGCTTTTTAGTCCATGACCAGTTCAATGGGTCATTAGGGTCGTCTGAAGGCTGAGGAACCAGGATGGTCTTTGTTGATCAGCAAATGTAAGTGTGGGCTTTTTTTTTTTTTCGCGTACTTACGTGGCCGTCTCTGGCAGTTTTAATGGCAATCCCTCGGCCCTGAATGTCGAGTAAGACTCCTCCTCCTCCGTCCACCAAGTCGGTTGTCTCTATCTTTTCGAGATGCTCGGTTCGAGAAGATGATTTGGCCACATTCGAAGAGGTCATGTTGCTGGTACAGTCGTGTTGCGTTATATGTTTGACAATGGCAAGAAGTACAATTTGAAGGCCAGTCAAGCACGGTCATAATGATCAAGATAAGACGGTTCTATATATCTTGACTGCAGAGCTCGGGTGCTAGGAGTTTTGGGTCAGTGTCATGTACACACGCAATACGGAAGACAAACGGAACGAAGAAGGAGTTCATAATGCGCCACTCGCTCGTAGATCCGGTTCGTGGAACCTCGTTTGTTTTCACCAGAAACCGCTCGCGCAGTTGAAAGAGAAGCTTCAGCAGGCTATTTGCCCCAAAGTTGATTCGGGGAGATTGTCGGTGACTTGGACTGTACTTGACGATTCCGTGTCTGATTCCGCTTTGACGGCATTCGACACTTGATCGAAAGCTCTACAATGATGCACTACTCAAGAGTCATGAAGGGTGACTAGTCATCGTTGAGAGTGCCTCTTTTTGGCAAAGCATACGGGCCGTGCGGACATGGAACAAGAAGGGTGCAAAGGGATAGCAGAATACGAACATAGTTCCCACAAAGCAAAGATCATACAGGATCGATTTGAGTCACACACTATCATGGAACTTCAAGCCTAAGCCGAACTGTGGGGGTGTTGGGAGGTTTACCCCGCAAGATACGCTCCGCGTTCCGAAAAGCCGGAATCAAATCTGGGGTAAAAACGGTAAACAAGCGAAGCGCTTCGAGACCTGAACCATAGACACAGCAATCGAGATCGAACAAACTGTAAAGACCATGAACTTCTTCGTGTGTTTGAATGCTGAGCTGTTGTCGGAACTAAAGGCGGCCGGAGCAAGCATTCACCACATCGAGCACGTCGACGAATCGACAGAACGTGTTGAAAAGGTTGGACATTCTGAGAACATACAGAGGGATGAGCAGAAGGCATTGCCTTCATTCAGTGACCTTCCTATTAGAGACGGAGATCCCAGATATTCTGCGTGGACCTTATGGGGACCAGAAGACGAAATTGGTACACTTGTCAGTGATGTTCCCCAGAGTGAAAAGAGATCGCTGACAATCTGCACAGCATCACTTGACCCCAACAACAGTTAAAAGAGCCGCCCAGGAGGTGAAGATGGGTTTGCGGTTTAGTTTGAAGTATGTTGAACATCGTACTCTTGCCTCCATGCGTTTGCATTCGGGTTCAGACTAACAGTACATTAAAGTTGGCCACTCGGTACACCTAGCACACCTGGATTTGGAAGACATTCGTATCCATATTCTCACAATATGCATTGCGATCCCTCTGGTCTGCTGGTGTTTGATGACTCCGTAAGATGAATCCCAGATTCGACATCGGAAATCATTTGGCTGACTTACATGGGCCATAGCTCACATTCAACACGCAAGTATCGAGCCAATGGGACGGTCTCCGCCATTTCGCCTATCAAAAAGAACAACTCTTTTATAACGGGCGTACCAGAGCCGAGATCGAAGCCACCGGTTCCGGAGCACTTGGTTTACAGAACATATCATTGCAGGGTGACATTGCTGGTCGTGGAATGCTCATTGACTACTGCGAGTACGCCTCTTCGATTGGAAGGGTGTACGATGCAACTAGCCATCATGCTATCGGGTTTGAGGACTTGATGGCATGCATTGAGTATCAAGAGAAGTTATCTGGCGTTAGCATGCAGTTTGGACGTGGAGATATCTTGATCATCCGGTGTGGCTACACGCAAAAATACCTCAACCTCACGCCATCTGAAGAGGTAGCGGCAGGAAAACAACCCACACCTCAAACATGTGGTATCAAACAAGACGTGCGGACTCTCAAATGGCTGTGGGAACATCATTTCTCGGCAGTAGCAGGCGATTCTCCCTCCTTTGAAGCCTTTCCGCCGGCTCCAGATACGGATTTCTTGTTCCACGAAGTTCTTTTGGCGGGATGGGGATGTCCGATTGGAGAACTCTTCATGTTAGAGGATCTTGCAGAATGGTGTCTGCAAAATCGACGCTGGAGCTTTTTTGTGGCGAGTAACCCTCTAAATGTGTTTGGTGGGGTAGCAAGTCCAGCCAACATCATGGCAATTGTATGAAATCACTGAGGCGTTTTTTCTCCATAGCGAAGAATAGAATACCATGGAGATGATTAGAATGGAATGACTGAGGAGACTTAGGTGTATTTCTATAGATCCAAAAATAGTGACTTGAGGTCATGATGATCTGGTCGTCTGTCAACGTCGAGACAGCTACGAGCGATTGTGGGTTGATTTACACAGAGATCCGAGCACTATGCGCCCGACGCAGAAGCTTTTTCAGGACCGAATGACACATTATTAATCATTCTTTTTCTGACGCTTCAGTTTCTGAAATCACACATACTGCGCTGAATTTGTCTGTCTCAGTTTATTTGTTGTTTGCCTGTATCTAGTTCTACGACCGGTCATTCCATCTACAAGCCAGACTCCATGGAATGCATCGAAACAATCAAAGCTTTGAATTGGGAGTTATGAGCCTCCAGTTTACGTCAGGCAACATACGTCTTACAATCTTCCCACCCGCACTGTGTCAAGTCAGCAAGGCTACTCACAGGGCTACAAATTAGGTCTCTTTGGCTGTGGGCTGTTTCTTACTTTCTTGGTATCGTATTGACAATTGCCAGATCATGGATCTTCTTGTAACTTGAGACATTTTTGCCAACAAAGGCTAGTACGTCAAGGCACAGTCTTTCATGTTCTGCGATGGGAGCCTTTGTCACTATATAAGCGACAGGCACCTCCGTGCCCTGAGCAGAGATGTATCTGCCGCAGACCGCAGCATCATCAACACAAGGGTGGAGGCGGAGGATGCCTTCGAGCTCAGCCGGCGCGACCTGATTCCTTTTAACAGATCAGCTCGTTCGAACCAACATCTTCGATCGCAAGAAATGTGCGTCTCACAACCTACCCTTTGACTTTGATCATTTCCTTGATCCGATCAATCAAGAACACATAGCCATTGTCGTCCAAATATCCAATGTCTCCAGTCCGTAGGTATCCGTCCGAAGTTATCGTCGTAGCGGTAAGCTCATCGCCCACATACCCCTGCATCACACTCGGGCCTTTGACACAAAGCTCACCCGGGACGCCGTGTGCACATTCTGCTCCCAATCGTTAGTAACCACCGAAAGTGCCGATGCATACCGGAAAGATGCTTCTTACCTCTCCCCTCGGGATCCACGATTCTCATCACAAGCCCGGGCAGCAATTTACCCACCGTGCCCTTGACGTGGACTTGATCTTGCTTCTGAGTTATCACACTTGGGCTCCCTTCCGTCAGTCCGTACCACTGCGTCAGTGAACAACCTAGCTTTGCGCAAAGCCGATCTGATGCACTCTGTTCTAGTGGCGCGGCAGCATTCATGAGGCATTTGAGTGAAGACACGTTGATTTCTGGAGCGAGGGGAGTATTTAGTAGCTGAAGAGCAATGGGAGGTACTACGTTCAGGTGGGTGACTATAGCGTCTTCAGTACAAGATTCCCGTAGCTGGGCAGGAGGCCTCACCTTTATCTCTCGAAATAGAGTTCAGAAGAGATTGAAGTTCGAATTTTGGAAAAACTACAATGGGTGCACCCTAAGATTCTTAGTTGGGTTGCAAGTCTGAGTTAATGCTTATCGTCAGTACAACTCACATTGAGGACGTAGAGACACGAAAATCCCTGGAGACCGAGTATGTGGAAGAATGGGACGACTAGGGCAAAGACGCTGGTAGTGGTGAACATATCGGATAGATACGTGGAATGCATGTACACATTCGAGACGATATTGCCATGGCTGAGCTTAACACCCTTTGGCAAGCCTGAAGTGCCTGAGCTGAAGCAGATGAAAGCCAGCTCTTTCGCCACTTCGCCTTTGCCGTAGATTGGACGATCAAAGTCAATGTCACTGTGCTCCAACACGTGCAAGACATCGATTGCATTCGTTTGTCGTTGGAGTGGTTCTGTTGCTAGAACTGAGGTGCGAGGTCTTGCTGTCTCTAGTAATTCCATGGCGGCTTGAAGTGTGGAAGTGAGCTCTGTGCCAACCAAGACGTGTTTCGGTCGCGCTATCGATAGCGCATGAGACAATTCCTGAATCATCTCAGAATTTAGGCGCAGGTTGCAAAGAATGTGTACTTACCTTTGGCACATGGAACGGGTTTAATCCTGAAACAACTCCACCCAATGCAAGGACGGCATGGACATATACCGGATAATGCACCTGATTTATTTGTTAGAAGCTGAATGTGGATTACAGAGCTTAATGCAAAGCAGCATACGGTATTGAGTGCCAGGATGCAGACGACATCGCCTCTGCCGACTTGTAGGGTTCTTTGAAAATGTGTCGCAAACCTTCTGACGGCTAAGCGTAAGGAGCTATACGTATAAACAACTTCACCACTTGGTCCATCGATTATCGATGGAGAACTTGGTAATGCCCCGCCAATGTTATAATCGAAAAGAATATCAGAAATAGTGGCTTCATCGGGATAGTCCAGAACGTAATCAGATGAATAGACCATTGGAGTGATGTTGAGCACAGTGACGTGTACTAGGAAGGGTATTCGATATGTGAAGAATTGAATTTTCAACAATTGCAATCACCACTGCGGCCAAGTGCATTTCAAGATCGATAGTTGTTCCCCATGGGGTGCATGGGTGGGCGACAGAAGTGTTCCCCGCACTCTGGCGTCTCCGTTCCGAACATTCCGCACAACGAATTACCGTCAACGTCGGCACGGTACCATCAACTACCTAATTCGGAACGATCTCCAGCTTCTGCATTCGCAAGCTGGAGCTCGTATCCCGAGCCATATTCCGTAAACGAGTCCGCGGTTTGTGAGTGCTTCAGGACTCGGAAACACGAAGACCTTTCTTTGAACGCCTTCGACCGTCTTAAATGCAACATAGATTGTGGCTTCAATCCACCTATATTCTCATTCAGGCACTTTCTCCCAATTAACTACTCACAACTTCCAATCATCACGCGAATTTACAATGGTCAAATTGGTAACCAAAGTTGCATTTGTGACAGGCTGCAATGGTATCAGCGGCAATGCCATCGTTGAGCACCTCATCCGGACTCCCAAATCCGAATGGTATGTACCACTTCGCTCCGAGACCGACTTGTTCTCTTCACGGCCCTGCTGACAGCCCCAATGGTCCAAGATTGTAGTAACGTCTCGTCGACCGCTTGCCGTAGCCTGGCAAGATCCGCGTATCGAATTCATCGCGCTGGATTTCTTGTCTCCGGTTCCCGACCTCATTCAAGAGATGGAGATCCTATGTGCCGATGTTACCCATGCTTTCTTCACATCTTACATTCATGTTGACGATTTCAAGGAGTTGAAGGTGAGGAATGTGCCTCTTTTCCAAAATTTCTTAGATTCCATTGATGCGGTTGCCCCTCAATTACAGAATGTTTGTCTGCAGACGGGCGCAAAGGTATGTCAACAATTCCTGAAACAATCTGTCACAATGCTAAATTTGCTGTCAAGCATTACGGGGTTCATTTAGGACCAGTGCACGTTCCAGTCAATGAGTCGATGTCCAGATACGAAGATCATGGAGAGAACTTCTACTACCCACAAGAGGATTACATGTTCGCCCTACAAAAGAAGAGGTCGTGGTCGTACAACATCATCCGACCAAATGGAATTATCGGCTTCACCCCTCACTGTACGTTGCTCCCTTTAGTTCACAACCTGCGTAAACCCAGACCAAATCATCACCACAACAACTTGGTAATTGAGTGCTAACAGACTCTGCGTATAGCAAACGGAATGTCCGAGGCTATTACTATGGCTCTTTACTTCCTCATCTGCCGCGAAATGGGTGTTCCTGCCACCTTCCCTGGCAACAAATTATTCTACAATAGTGTAGACGATCAATCTTACGCCCCTTCAATAGCCGACATGAGTGTCTGGGCCAGTACTACGGATCAGTGCCGCAATGAGGATTTTATCCACGTCAATGGCGATGTCATCATGTGGAGGTATCACTGGGAGGCGATTGGAAAGCACTTTGGGCTCGATGTATGTCTTCATCTCTTTTCTTTGGAGTTTTGTAGAACGGCTTTACCGATGGCTGCTGATACTATGAGCAGTGCCCAGAGCCCACGTTTGTGGCGACCGGTTCATCTCGTACAAAGATGGAGAACAACTTTAGCATGATTGACTGGGCCCGCGACAAACGACCTTATTGGGAGGCTGTCTGTAAGAAATATGGAGGTAATCCAGAAGCTTTTGATTGGGGCACATGGGGCTTTTTCGACTGGAGTGTTGGGAAGACATGGCCGACGCTTGCTACTAACAACAAGGCAAGGCGGTACGGCTGGAAAAGAGTGGACGACACGCTTGAAGGTTGGTTTGAGACGTATCAAAGCTTTGAGGCTTTCGGTATTCTCCCTAAACATGGTGGAAAGGCACAGGGAAAAGGTGTGGTCAACACAAACGGAAAATCTGCCTAGATACAGGTAAAATCCCGGCTTTGATAGCTTCGACATTCTTCAATCAGAAGGCAAGAACACTGCAAATGGTCTGCTTAGTCCTTTGAGTGCCTGAAATGGGTTTCCCAATGCCATCTACCTGGTGGACCCCATACGACATTCACGACGTAAAGTGGAGTGCATGAACGACTTGAAGGGTGGCTTGACGCTTCAGTCGGCCATCGCATGTCATTTTGCTTAGCTAGAAGTCCTGTTCCTATGTCTTGTCAACTTGTATCGATGGATACGACTTTAGTCTCCACACACAAATGATCTCTGTTCAGACAAACTTGTGATGTCTCCCGTCAATTGCCATCAACTCTTGCAGCCAGTTCATGTCAGCTCCTGTGAATCTTTGGGTTGCGAATTCATCTATAGCATTACCGCTTCTAGTACCACTGAGCTCAGAGAGAAGGGAGGTCTGTGGTATCGCGATATCAAAGTTGAGCTCAAAGGGGAAATCCTCGAAGCAAAAGTCCGGAGCTGCAGTATGTTCCTCCGCGAGATCTTGACAAGTCAAATCACCCGGTTGGTATTGGTGATAACCTGGTGGATTGGAAGTTGTGTTGGCCATTGAACTCCAATTTGATTCACGGGGTTTGTGGTGTTTTCCATGGGTTGTGTTGAGTGAGTTTCTGGTCATCTGGAAGTTCTGTGATGCGCTATTCGTCTTTCTAGACGCGGCGCCAATACCGACATCTATCTCTTGTGCAGGTGTGTCACAAGAGAACACCTGAGGTATGATATTTCCCAGTTTGAATATCATGCGAGCTACCTTGCCCGAGACCCACGTTTTCCTGTATAGTGTTTTCAACATAGTTATTGCCGTATCGACGGTTTCCTTGTAAAGTGGCTTGAGGTCTGGCAGTCGTGTCAAACAGGCCAGTATGATGATTGTAGCTTCGAGCAGATAAGGCAAGAAAGGGAATCCGTAAACTCCGTCCGCGAGTGAACACTGTTGAAACATGTTCACGATGCAGCGCGCCCGTTGGAGGCAGATTGCATCGGCTTCCATGTTGTTGTGGAACGTTAGTGTTGTGCACTTCCTGGTCAAACGGATCGGACTTCGTATCACGTTCAAAATGCTGAGGTACCGCTATACGGTATTAGGATCAATGGCAATGGACGCAGGAGGGGATGGTACGAACCAGTCGAATGAGAAATCGTTGTTTGAAAAGAGCTGGCGATATCGGAAATTTGCTTCGATGGATGTCATCTGTGTCGCATACCAAAGATGTTGGGACAGACCCAATCCAGCTGTGAACGAGGCTGTCGAGGTACTCATGAACGTGAGGATTCGGGTGATTTTTTGACTCAGCACCGAAAAGTGCCTCCGAAACCTTCCCCACCACCCTGGAATATCCCACCATGACATTCAGGTAGTGATAAGGGAGTGATTTTGGTCCCAATGAATCCGGCCGGTAATCATCAGCTCCACAGCTGATACTCTCCACAGGTGTCCCTTCATCTGACTCGTCGATCAGTCCGATCTCGACATTGCTATCGCATACGAGAAAGGGCCTGCCCAATACCAACGCTATGCGGCGGTCTAGCACGTATATGCACCACCACACACGCTTGAATAGCTCCGATTGACGTTTCGGCATATCAGCATGAGTTTGTTCCAGATGTATTCCGAGATGTTGAGCGTGCACTATGGCTAGTGAAAGAATCTTTTGAGCGCGCTCTGCAGCGTCTAGACGCAGTAGATATATCACTTTGTGCGAAAGTGATCAGCGATAGGGACTTTACAGGTGTCTCGTTGTACTTACTACGAGTGTCAACGTCTGTAAACTTGACATAGGCTTGGAATCGTCGTTGACGATCTCAAGAAGACTGCCTTGCATCTCCATAGCAATACAATACAGACTCCATCCTGCAGAATGTGATCCATCGCTAGCTTGGATCCTCGATGATGTGGCGCAGCGACCGTTCGCCAATATCAAAAGCCCCTGGACGATCCGATCGGCGCCTGTTTCCTGGTCCGGGCCTTCTGTACTGGGGAAGTGAACATGTCTCCATAGCTGGTCACACATGTGCCGAATCGTTTCTTCATCAAAGAACGGATACAGGGCTTGTACTTCGACCAAATACGTGTCAAGATACATGTCCCACTCCTCGCGAGTTAGTAATATGCCATGTTTTTGGAACAGATACGGGATACCCTGGGAAGGACACGTGCTAGTCAAGTCTCTTGAGCCTGAAGCCAGTGGTGTCATTGGAGGTGTCTCCGGAGCAGAGTCTTTCTCCTCCACCATTGGAAGTCCCAACTCAATCAATCGATCCTCAACTCGCTGGAGTGCATGTAACATTGAAGTTTCTCCGGCTTGGTTCTTGCTTGCGATACTCTTTCCACTTGTGAAAGTAAGGCCATCCTTTGGGGATGCACCAGAGCCATTCGACACCGAACAATTTCGACGACCCGTGGCGATCTCAACATCCCCATTTGCGGGTTCTTGGAGTGTACTGTCAATGGTCAAGTGATCAATGTTCGTCTCTTTCGGTGCCGGCGGGATCATCCGAAGCAAAGTCTGGTTCAAGGTCTGTAGGTGTGATTCAAGAGCTCCCATACGGCTCTGTAGGGTTTTGACCATTTCGTGGTCTCTTCGTTTGGTGTCAGTTCTAGGATGTGAATACCAAGCTAGGCTAAACGCACGCTGGATCTTCTCCACCAAACTCAGCCGTGCTGCGGCCGCGTCGAAAAGCACTGTCAGATTCTGTAACAACACAAGTTCGCTTTCTCCGTATGCATGCAGCACAGGGTGTTCCGCCACCGCACTGCCAAATGTCAGTATTCTGCGGATTCAGCAGCTGTCTCGACACTAACTCTGATCTTCCGTGCCTTGCATGGATTGCAGGCTTTTTCGGTATATTTGTCTCTCTTTCGTTTTCCACTCGAAAGGTTTGCAGGAGCCTTCGAAGGCGACACGGGTCGCGAAGGTGATGAAAAGCGTGCGGAGGGTCGCGTGGTCGGAGTCTCGGCGTCTACGACCTCGCAGCTGTCGCCCGCAGAATGTTCCATTCTGATCGCCCCAGCAGAATGGACGCTGCGTTGTAGTGCAGAAACAACTGCAATGGTTTATTTACTCTGAGCCCAGGCGTCTTACTGTCTTATGCTGATGCGGATTCGGTTGCTGGTCGTTCAGGTGTGGAGGAAGTCGAGCCCACCGCGGGAGGGGATTTTGTGGGGTGCATGGAGGCGAAGCCGCACCAGCCGATCCGGTGTGTACGAAGCGCGACCAGCGCGAATGCGGGGACTTTCTGTGCTCCCTAGTTGACTGATTGAATTCGTGGCTATTCACCAAATGGTTTCTCATCTCGAGTTTTATAAACATGCTAGAGGTACAATCCTCATACGACTGAACATCTATAATTCTATGTGCACGTAGCAAGTGTTCCTAGACATAATCTAACTTAGAAACAAATCGATGGCATCAGTCTGAAGCGTTGTCACGAGTGAGACATTGTGAATGCTGTGTCGACGCAGTGCCTCGGGAGTGTGGATTTGTTGCTTCTGCGATTTCCCCGTAGGCTTTCCGCATATCGCGGAAATTTCGGAACGCGCCCCTCACAAACGCTCAGCTCGTGGCCACAATCGATCTTCTGAGCCTCGGCTCCAGACCTCGGTGGCTATTTTACTAAGACGAGAAGCTGAACGGGTTAGGTGATGGCCAATGCGTTTGTGTCGAAGTGCGGGGAGAACGACCGCATCAACGTCAGGAAGGTGTCTTACCTAGTTCATCAGGGTGGGTCATTGGGATCTGCGTTGTCAAAGTAAACAGATGCACCGTGTCTGGCAGTATTTGGGGGGCTTACCAGGTGACCTGCTGTGCTCAAAATCACCACTTCTCCTGGGTGTCTCGAAAAGGACTGGATCCAAGCGCGATTTTCGACGGATCTAGCTCATATCAGCGTGTAGCATTGTGTATGCCGTGCATGGCAAGGATCTTGCATACATGACAATGCTCTGTTCTCCGAGAATGAAGTAGTGTTTCTGCTGAGATATTGCCAGGTCTCTGGGTAGTTCTGGGTAAGGAGCTGCAAGATATGTTGCCTAATCAACATGTAAGCGCATCACGACGGGGACTGTCTGTGAGGATGAGCTTACGGCCTCTTGCTCCTTCGGGGTTGCCAAAACTCTGGAATGCTTTCCATCTTCTTCAACTTCAACTGTCCCATGTTCCTGGTTCGATTTGTGAATATCAAGCGATTATCAAGGGACATCACGTACTATGTAAAGTGCTAGAACTTCAGGGTGCCAGCTTGCCAATACCTTGTTATCTTTGAACGTATTCTTAACGCTCTCCCTAAGGAAAACTTAGCAACAATCCCCGGTTACATCTCGACACTTACAAATCATCCCAACGGTCTCGTCGCCTCAGCGCGCGTTTCGCTGTCGCCGCATCTTGCGCTTCCATTCGGAATAGGATTGGATCCACGAATATCGTCGCTGTAAACGCTGCAGGGTCCATCAAGGCTGCGTGGCATCTGTAACTTTCAGCGCCACAAATCGAATGATCTCTAGGCAGATCTGGCGTACAAAATACCCCCTCCAAATGAATGACCCACCCCGATCACAGGCTTCTGCACCTGGAAATGATTCAAAACAACAAGTATATCTCGAGACTGGTCTGGCCAGTGCGCTAGGTTGAGTCATTTCCCATCAGCGTTGTCCTTGTGTCACAACAGCTAAGCAAACTCACAAACTTTAGTCAAGCGTTTCGCATTTCGTAACCAACTCTCCCCATGATTTGTAGCGTCCACAGTCAAAATTCGCTTCACGGGTACTTCCGATCCTAAAAAACTTAAAAGACGTGAAATGGTTGGTTCCCACAGGTTTTTGTTGAAGGAGGTTCCATGGGTGAAGACAATTGTCAAAGCGGACGGGCTGACGTTAGGGATAACGTATTCATCGACAACAAGATCGAGAAGAGCGTCTACACTTGCAAGGGTTGATGGATGTCGTGGATGCGAAGCTTTGATTGTATGCGTGATCCTGGTGGGGTTCATTGCGGGTGACCGACTGATGCGCAGTCGACGAAATGATTGCGTGAACAGCACAGAGGGTGTGATTTGGCAGATTTGCAAGTTTCTTGTTCACCAGACACAAGGCAGATAATGGGGATAAGAGCAGTTGATAGAACGTCGGTATCGCGTGTTTCCGTTATGAAACGGGTTGCGGAACCTTTCCAACTGCCGTTACTGCTAAGCTTCGGGACAGGTCGCCCAATTCCGAGAACGCAGGACGATTTTCTTGCTCATCACAAAGGTAGGCCGGCCGCATCTTATCCGAGGCCCACAGTCGCCATTTAGACAGTACCCTCATTTTAGAGTGAACAGCAAAACGACTACCTCAAATTTTGCAAGCGGATACAGTATTCGATGTAACGCAAACTACTTGAGCTACACACTAACAAAGCAAATTATGTTAACTGCCACTTCACGAACTATAGTAACGCTCATTGTGAGAAATTATGCCGAACGACATTTGAGCATTTTGTTCGATTCCTCACAAAGACTGAATCTAATTCTCACAGAAGAACAGGTCTTCCAGGTCTCAAAGTTTCGGTAATCCCATACTGTCCCAAGCTGTTAGCGGGGCCAATCCATCATCTCCTCAGCACTTACTTGATATGAATACTCTTTGCATTCATGAATGACAACAAGCTGTCCTTTCCAAGTTCATGACCATATCCGCTTTGCTTGATCCCGCCAAAAGGCGTGTTCAGTTCGGGTAGGAAGGGTGAGTTGATCGCAACGCCACCAGCCTGGACTCTCGACGAAACACGCAAGGCTCGGGTAAGATCTGTGGTGTAGATGCATGCTAGCGGAACAAACGCATTAGTTCCAGTATTTTTGGAAAGTTCGATGTGAAGACTTACATGCAAGACCATAGTCCGTTTCATTGGCAAGCTCGATCGCTTCTTCCTCCGTGCGAAATGTCTTCACGGTCAACACAGGGCCAAATATCTCTTCTCTCCAGATACTAGAGCTACTTTCCGGGTTGAGAAAGATCGTTGGTTGGATAAAGGCTCCTTTATGTCCAATTCTCGATCCTCCGGTCAGTAATTGGGCACATTTCTTTCCATCTTCAATGAATCCCATAACACGCTGGAACTGCTGATGGTCGACAACTGGACCATGCTGTGTTTCGGTCTCCAAAGGGTTTGCTCCCATACCTGCTGAGACAGTTTCGAAGACTTTGACTAACGATGAGCAGAAATCTTTCGCAATCGACTCCTCGACAAGAACGCGGGACGCGGCTACTACTCGTGAGCGGATGATCAACTACACTACAATCAAGACTTACCGACGCATATTTGACCAGAGTTTGCGAGAAAGCCACCACCTACACTATGTAGCATCAGTCTCCGTTGCACAAGCCGCTGCATTTATTGACTCACGCTTCAACAGCGACCTCCATTGGCGCGTCGGCAAAGACCAGAGCAGGTGATTTGCCCCCCAGCTCTAGAGTGACCTTTTTGAGATTGCTCTTGGCAGCCACTTCCTGTATCTTTCTTCCGACCGCAGTTGACCCAGTGAAGCTGATTTTTGAAATTTGTCGGTGTGACGCCAGCAATTCTCCAGTTGAACCACCGCCTGTAACGAATTGCACGACTCCAGGAGGGAATCCAGCCTCAGCGAAAAGAGGCCCAAGGGCAAGTGCACCCAGCGGAGATTTCTCTGACGACTTGAAGATGAACTGAAGTCGTCAACAGATGCCCAAAGCTTGCAAAAACTGACGGTCGCCAGGACAGACTTACGCAGTTTCCTGCTGCCAAAGCAGGCGCCATTTTCCAACCCACGTACATGAAGGTTGCGTTCCATGATGCAATTCCAGCACACACGCCAATGGGTTCGTACCTTACTATCTTATAAAAGCCATTGTCTTCTACGTATGATCTCCCCTCGATCTTATCTGCCCACCCTGCATAATCTGCATTGAAGTTCGTCTTAGCATTGGTCCCGCACCTTGCCTTGTCTTCATTCACTCACATTTGAAAACGTCTACCATATGCTTGATGTCAAAATGAATGATGCTAGAGAGTGGACGTCCAGTGGGCAAAGATTCAAGTCGCGCCAATTTTTCGGCATTAGCTTCCATCAAGGCTGCGACGCGCAGGAGGCATTCTGCTCTTTGCGAGCCGGTGAATGAAGACCAAGTACCGGTCTTGTGGGCTACAGTAGCCGCGAGACAAGCTCTGTCAATGTCCTCCGCGCATGCTGTATGCACTTGGTCTGTGATGCGAGAGTCGTCGAAAGGACTGGAAAGCGCCAGTCTCTCGTAAGATGCAGAGTCCACGCACTGTAGCACATTAGTTGGTTGTGTCAAATTTGGATACGCAACGGACTTGGTTGTTGATAAACAGTCTTGTCTGCAGCTCCATTGGGAAGAGTCTGAATTCTGATTGAGAGCAACTGTTACTGGTGATATCGATTTCTAAGCTGCAAAACGTCTAAAGTTTTAGGATGTGAGCAAGCCGGGGTATTGTAATGATACAGACTGAGGTGCGGAAAGATTTAGCCTGCGCGGAATCATTCGGACTTCGCGGAACGATTTGCTGTAGCGATTTGCAACAGCTGGAGGATGCCAATTTAGAATTTAAAAGCACAGCAGAAACGAGCCGGCTAGCACTATTGATATTTTGGTTTCTCATTCCCATCGCATAATCGATACGTTTAATAGCTTCGTCACGCACACGCTCGAGCGATCAGCTCCCATGCGTCCCTCTAACGTCATAACCGAGATAATCGAAATTCCTCTGGAAGCCGAGTTTCCTGAATTCCTTCAGATATTCCAACTGGAGCTGCTGCCTGTCCTTTTAGCAGAAAGCGGAGTACTATCCGTGCGAACCGGTATTCGGCATTATTTTCCACTTGTTTCTTCCGCTGAGTTCGTTGCCAGGTACAAAGACCAGCTCATCAGATGGCGCTACACACGCTTGGGCAGTCTCATTAACAGAGTGGGATTGTCTTGAATCTCATGCTAGGTTCGTCGAAAAAACATCTTCGGCTGCGTTTTTCACCAAGCTGGAAGAGCTCACGAGAGGCCCACCTATTGTTGATCACTATGCCTTTCCGAGTCTGAGAGGTCTTGAAAGCTCAATGAGTCTCAGTTTCGTGTTCTCCGACGACAAGACCGCAGCAGCGCTGGGGAAGAGAAGTATCTTCGCGAAAAGCTTAGATACGGAGGGGCTAGTCTGCACGCTGCAGGTTGGATCTGAAAATGCATCCTTGAAGAGGTCACAGCCAGGAAAAAGATGGTTTAAGGTACAATGGTATAGCTATGAGTGTAAAGCAATGCCGCAACTGTGACAGTCGCAGGCACTATTTCCTGCAATGTAAAAGCCAATTCAATTTCTGCGCTCCAGAGACAATGTTAATACCTACTAAGTAAGAACAGTGGACCACAGAGCCGGGGTCCCTCGCCTATCAGTTTCTGCAACTCGGAATGTTGACGGAACCCCAAAAAGGAACAAGCATTTGCTATCACACATCCCCGCCAGAACCAGAGGTTCTGCTGTTCCGTCGGCCGCCATGCAGAAGCATAGAACTAGAGTGATCTCTCAACGCTCTAGTAAGTTGTCAAAAATCCAAATTTCTAGTCATCGCGCTAGCTTTATCCTTCTTTGCAGACTTTCACGTCCTGCCCAATATGAAAGCAGGAAGGAGTTTAAGAATTGTGATTGTTGGTGCAGGAATAGGCAGTCTAGGGGCAGCTATCTTGCTAAGAAAGGCTAGTTATAAGGTTATTGTTCTGGAGCAAGCCCTAGAGTTTATTAAGGCAAGTCACCTCTCTGCAGTCAGACTGCGCAATCCTCAGCATCCTCTTTAGAGATTCCTTTAAAGAGTTATTTGCCATAGATTTATAACAGCATTCTATGAAACGCACTTACTATTATCTAGAATTCTAGCATAGTAGCTAACTTTTGCGCAAACAATAGATTAGTGCAGGTATCTAAGTACCCCTAAACGCTTTACAAGAACTTATATGTTAGGGTTTAGAAGCCTAAATAAATTTAATTACATTGCAACCTAACAAAATTAATTACAGGAGCTAGGAGACAGGGAAGAGTCTTAGACACACAGCTCTTTATAATGTTTGTAAACGTTTTAGGGCTCTATATTAGCAGGTTTTCTAGCTAGATTACTATACAGTTCTCCTTTAAGCAGCACAACAGAGTAGAGCAGACGTCTAAAAAGCAAGTAAAGTTGCTGAATACTTACTAGATAAAGGATGTGTTATCCTAGTAGATAGGACAAAAGTCTAGGGTGATTTAGTTATTGCTGCTGACAGCGTTAAGAGCTTGGCGCGCAAGGCTGTTAGGATCGCAACAGAGCCTAATAAGACAGGTGACACGTACTTTTAAGTTGTTATACCTGCTAAAAAGCTGTTAGCAGATCTAGATCTTGCAGAGTTAAGTACTTGCCCTAGCTTTAAGCAATAGCTAGGGCCAGATTATTATATTATTAGGTACGTAGCTTGATCTCCTTTAGACTATTTACGTAATAACTAAGCTAGATACAACGTCTCTAAGGAAAAATACTTTAACCTACTACTTGTTATCCTAGATAACTGCAAGATAGTCAGGTACAAAGCTCCTTCTACTGCTACTGAAGTTAAAAAAGCTTTTGCTAGCTAGAACCTAATGTAAGTAGGCTACGTACACTCTAGTTAGAACTCTGACTAACTGTACTGCTGTAGCGTCAATAAACTGCTCGAATTCCTACCCAAGAACGTAGAAAGATAGCAACTAATTGACATTCCCCCTATTAAGGAGTAGATTTATCTGAGCAACAAATTGATGTTTCTTAGAGACACTATTTACACAACACTCCCCTATCTTGCACAAGGGGCTGCAATAGCTATTAAGGACGCATCTGCAATAGGGACTATCCTTTCTCACATAAATCACATTGATAAACTCCTAGAACTGCTGCAGCTCTATCATTAAATGCGCATAAGCTGTGTGCACACTATACAGCAGGGATCCTGGACTAACTAATTCTTTATCTATATAGGTAAAGGTCTAATGCTCAACATGCGCACCTAGATCTTTGCAGTTAGTGATTATAATAGAAGCCTAAACTTAATAGGGAACACTTTGTTTACTAATTGGTTGTATTTATATAATGCAGCGTCGGATGCCAAGCAGGAGTGGAAGAAGGCACTCAAGCCGACTTTGTAACCTAAAGCAATGAGCAAAACACCTTGATGAATAGAGAGAGGTTACATTGATGCAACTTGGGTCGTTTTCACAATCGCGAGATGGAAATACGTGCTCAATGACGATTTTGTTCATGTTGTACACTACTGTATTACGTTGACAATTGACTGGTTATTGTGTCTTGGCCGTTTTGCCTTCCTTACTTTCTTCCTCAAATTACAAGCTCAACCCCACTGCAGTCGTGTTCGTAGTGGACAGATAGTATGTGAACTGAGATTTGACTCCAATTGTCCCATCCCCGCATCATCTACTTGGATATCACTTTCGCAACATCACTTCAACATAGACATGTAAGTTACAATAGGAACTTTTTTGTAAAAATTTCCATCTTTACACGTCAGACGCGCCCTTTAGGAGGCCAGGTTACGTTGGATTAGCTGAATGACGTGGAAAATTATCAGTCAATCAACTAACAATAGATTTACAGTCTGCCTTTAGTCTATTGTGACACATAAGGTTGTTGAGGTTCAGAATCCAGCCTGTGGCTTTGAGTTGGCAATACTTGCCGACATCAATGATGGTACGCATCTCAAAATGCTTAATATTAGATAATACTATCTAAACACAAGACATTTAAGAGGCCTGTATTATCTCTAGTACATTCTACTGCTATTCTATGTCCTTTGCAGCACATTTTCACAAGTCCTCTGTGCGTCGCTTGAAACAAACATAAAAGTCTGTTTGCTTTACAAACTAAGCATTGTGCAAAGTCTAATTACTGTTATTATTTGCAAACGTGACCTAGTTATTAGTGATTGTAAGCGTTTGTCTAAACAATGCAGAATAGGAGTAAGGTGTAGTCAAAGGATGCTTACCTTAAATTGTCTAAGCACTGTTAGAACAAGTTTATACATCTCTAGAAGGCTGATGTTCTTTCTAATACAAGTTCTTGAGCCTATTCCAAAGGAGAAAAGCGCATTATTTATCTTAGCTTTCTTAGTCTTAGACGCTACTAGCTATTGCTCTAGGTTGTATTCCTCTAGATCTGGGCCAAAAATTGAAGTTTTAGCATAAATTGCTTAAGCAGTTGTACTGACAATAGTTCCCAGAGGAATAAACAATCTATTTACATTAAGGCTAGTAGCAGGAACAACTCGTTCTAGCAGTAGGCTAACTGCAGGATGCATTTAAAGTGATTCTTAGATAACTGCGCCTAGATATGGTAACTTTTGTGTCTAGTCCTAAGACAAAATCTAATCTTAGGAGCTGAGGTCAGAGTCTTTAAGTTCAGAGAGAAGTTAGCTTAAGCACTCTGGGTTTTTTAACAGGAAATAGAAGACTGTTCTTAGAGTAATAGTAGTAGTGTCTGCACCTGCAAAGATATTGGCTACTGTAAGTGCTAACACGCGTTTATTGCTGATAAAAGCAGGATCTTTCTTATTAGCTTTTAAAAATTAATTAAGAAAGTCTTTTCTAAGTTAACTCTTAGTAACGTTACTGAGTCAAGTGTTTTTTTTGAGCTGACTTACTATCCTTGCTTTTGCAAAGACTGCAACTAGGGAGGTAGTGTTAACTAGTCTGTAATTGTTACACTACAGAAGGATAGGATTTTTAAGGAACAACTAATTAAGCCACAGAATCTGCCTAACCTATTTTGACAAAATTGTTACTTAAATCAGAGACTACCTAGGTTTACAAGTTGCTTACAACAGCAAAGTAATCTAACAACTTCTCTAGTGTTCTAATTATGCCCTTAATGTCTTTTCCTTGTTTAATAAATCCTAACTGTTTTGAAAAGGTAAGCTCTCTAATAACGTCAAATGCATAGTAGTAGAGCTCTGTCCTAAAATCTGCAATGCTAGCAGATCTAGTTTTGTCTGCAAATTGTTCGTTAATCTGTTTGACAAAGGCTACTATAGTCAAATCAACCATAGGCTTAAATTGAACTAGTGTGCTTATTAAGTAAGCATTGGCTACAGAGCGCCGGAGTTTGCTGTAGAACTGATCGTCAGTGGTATTGAAGAGACTGTGGAGCAGTTTTCCTCTTGCGACATTCTGCTGTACTAGGTAGAAACTAGACTTTATACGTAGCATTAGTATTGCTTCTGCTGTATACTTCTTTCAATAAATGCAGAACTCACTTTGATGTAACCAGAGTTCAGGCCGTAGATTTTTCGCACCGCCTTCCAGTTTGATACAAGGACTGTTTTCGGTCCTATACGAACAAAGTCTCCATACTTTTTGTGAAGCTGAACATGAGTGAGCTCTAGCCGGCGACCCCACACAAGGAAAAGTCTCCAGTAGTCTAAGTAGGCCGCTAGGAAAGGCCCTGGAATATGGTTGATGCCATGACCATACTTGTTTAAAAGACTGTAAAGAACAAAAGCCACTACCAGCAGAGCCAGGGATGACGAAAAGGTAAGAGGTAAGACTTGATCCAAGAACATTAACGTAACGGATAAGCGAGTCGGCCAGGCAAGCGAGTCGGCCACCCCACCAAGTTTGCACAGCTTTGAAGCTACCTATCGCTATGGCTCCACCACAACGTGCTCTATTATCTTACAATCAAGCTGATATTCTTCTTGCCTCTACTTCTCTTGATAGGCACCAGCTAAGTAGCTCTAGGCGTGCTGCAGCAGTCTATAACGTTCCAAAATCCACACTCAATAACTGACGCGCTGGGAAGCTCGCCCAACGCAATTGCCAGCCCAACTCAAAGAAGCTCACTCAGCTAGAAGAGGAGGTGATAGTCTGCTATATACTTAATCTAGACGCACGCAGATTTGCGCCTACGTACGCAGCTATACGCTAGATAGCTAATAAACTGCTGGCTGCGCGCAGCGCAGGCTAGGTTAGGCAGAAGTAGCCAGCCAACTTTGTTAAGCGTACAGACAGTCTTAAGACACGTTTCAATTGAGCGTACAATAGGCAGAGAGCTCTATGCAAGGATCCTGTACTAATTAGGAGCTAGTTTAAGCTTGTAGAGCAGACAAAAGCTAAGTACAGCACCTGCAATAAGGACGTCTACAACTTCAACAAGGCTAGCTTTATGCTAGGCAAGATTACAACGCAGCTTGTTGTAACAGCGTCAGAGAGGAGAGGCAGGCCAAAGTCTATCCAGCCAGGCAATCGCAAGTGGGCGACGCTAGTTGCTGCAATCAACGCTGCTAGCTAGTCTATCCCGCTGTTCCTAATCTTGACTGGCCAGTACCACCTCTCTGCTTAGTATAAGGAAGCATCAATCCCACGCAACTAGGCAATTGCAGTTAGCAACAACAGATAGACAACCAACTAGCTAGGAGTTAAGTAGCTAAAGCACTTTGACGCTCACACAAAGGCTCGTACAGTAGGAGCGCGTTGCCTGCTTATCCTTGATAGCTACAAGAGCTACCACTCTCTTAAATTTTAAGAGCTCTGTAAGGAGAGCAATATCTATACGCTCTGCATGCTACCTTACTTATCTTACCTGCTCTAGCCTATTGACGTTGGCTGCTTCTCACTGCTGAAGCGCGCGTATAGCTGTGAGATTGAGAGCCTGATCTGGCATTAGATCAACTATATCACTAAGCTTGAGTTTCTGCTAGCTGTTAAGGCAGCGTATAATTGATTATTCACACCAGCTAATATACGCGCAGCTTTTTAAGGCGCTAGCCTTATCCTATGTCAGCCAGACGTTGTTCTCTTAAAGCTTAACGTGCAGCTGCATACACTACTGTGCATGGTCACGGGTTGCGCACGGTCTTGGGATGCGCCACTCTACCACCTTTTAAGGTATCACTAAAATGAGGTTATTGAGCCACACACAGTAGATAATAGCACGAGGTTTTTTGGTGGAGTGATCTATAGACCTATGTGACAAAATCTGCTACTTAAGTCTTTTTTATAGAGTAATTTTGCGGCTGCAGTGGTTATAAGTAGGTAGAGGGGTCAGGGAACGCTTATAAGCAATAGGTTGACTACTACTACCCACCGCACTACGTTTTAGCTTCTTTCTGGGTGCTGCAGACTGTGAAGCCTTTTGCTTGCCTGTGTTAGGTGGTTGTATAGCTTTTTGAGCATCGCGAGCTTCCTTCTGACGCTGTTCTTTAGTCTTGTGTTCAGCTACTTTAGCAGCCTTCACAGCTTTAAGTCGTGCCTGCTCTTCCTTCTCTATCGCACGTTGCACCTTTTGTTCTTCCTTCTCCTTTGCTTGTAGCAGCTTTTGAGTCTGTTGAAGCTCTCGTTTAGTCGCTTTTTCTAGCTCTAACTGCTCTTGGTAGGCCTTATTTGCGCGATCACGTGCGTCGGCCTCTGCTTTAGATGAAGGACTCCACTAAACCGCACCTCCCTGCTGCTCTATCTGCTGTGTGTATAGGGGCAGTACTTTCAGACGCTTTGGCTTCTTCTTCTGTGTTGCAAGCTCTTCTTTTGCCTCATCTAATTCGTGTTGTACCAGCTCAAACTGGACGTGGAGTTGGTAGATAGCCTGTTTAAGCGGGCCTAACTGAGTGCTACCCTTACCTCCCACAGTCTTCCGCAACAGAGCCTTGGTCTTAAGCCAGTTTGGCGCAGTAGGTGCTGCAGTAGGTGCAGTTTGTTCAGGTAGAGTTACAGGCTTAGGTAGAGTGAGCACCTTCAACTTATTGAGTACAACGTCGGCGTTAGGTAGGTTGGTTGGTTGGTTGGTATTCATTTTACGTCTAGTTGATAAGGAATAAGTCCACCATCTCGCCTCCCGAAGGGCATATACGACGTGCTAAGCTATGAAATTACAGTGCAAACACACTACCTTAGAAAGCATTTCTTGCCTGCGCGGGTATTGCTACCATTTCAGAGCTACAGCTCCCCTTCCAGTTGGGGAGACTGAGTAGTACATGTACACTAGGGTGATATCCTTGTGTTTCTGAGGCATCTGTGAGCCAAGTGAAAGGAGAAGAGAGTGTAGGGAATAGAGGTAGGGGGAGAAGGTAAGGGGGGGGGGAGTGGACAGTGTTAAAGCTATTGTGCTAAGCCTAGTTCTGCTAGGTGCTGCTGTTGCAGGGCTGCAAGAACTAGCGGGGGCAGATCTTAGTGTAGTACTGCGTAAGTGTAATAAAGGCTGCAAAGGCATCTGTATCCCCTACTAGCGTTGCAGTGTAGGCTAGACCCTCAGCCTGGCTAGACGGTAGTAAAGACGGTTGAAGCGGCCATCTGCTAAAAGTCCCTAGGGTCTTGCGGCAGAGCGCAAGGTGTTCTAGTGTCTTGTCCTGCCTGCATAAGCAGGTAGGATTTGCGTCCCTGTGGTTGTACTTTTGGTGATACTACGCAAAGTCTCCATGCCTAGTTTAGATAGAGAGAAGCCTAGCTAAGGTGGCTCTTAGTAGATTGAGCTCCTTTGGCATGCTGGCTGGTGTGTAGTTAAGACTCCAGCCTTTATACTATCTAGAGAGTTTGTTTTTCCCGTTAGCCCACCAGGCTTGTTGTGTCTGGCGCAGTCTCTTGCGCGCTATTGTCTTGATGCCTGAGAGTGTTGGTATAGCTGCTTTGCTAGTTGGGGGTGACGGATGCTGGGCTTCTAGATTAGCTAGCCTATCTGCTGCTTCGTTCCCTTCGATGCCAAGGTGTCTAGGGGCCCACTTGATAGAGATATTGTGCGTCTCTATAGCACTGTGGCACTTAAGGAAGGCCCACTGTAAGGTAGAGGATGTGTCGCCCCTAAGGCACCATATAACTAAGGTGCTGTCAATACACAGCTAGATGCGGCGTGTGTTAAGCTCAGGTTGTCTTATTGTGTGCTGGAGGCCTCTCTATGCTCCTATTGCCTCAGCATCGAAGACATGGGAGGTCAGGCTAAGTGAACCTTGGCTGTTATACAGCTGCTGTCTGTTCTGATATACTGCAAAGCTGTAGGTAACTTGTTTCTCTCCTTCTTTTGTATACTGTTCAGAACTATCTGAGAAGATGGTAACATCTGATGGTAAGAGCTGAGCCCACTATTTACAGAAGGCCTTAGCAGTAGTCTTCTTATCTATACCAAGCGTTGGATCTGTGCGGCAGCTAGCTGAGTAGTGAGGCGCTGTGAGTGTGGCCCTGGAGATCTCTGGTAGGAGGGACGCCATCTGTTGTACTTTGGTCTGAACTCGCTGGACCTGTCTAGTCTTTACGCCTCTAGTTATTATGTGTGCTTCCGTGCGCTTAGTTAGAGGGTAGTCTGCGTCTATAGTGCGCAGGTGCACTGCAAATCTAAGTTTGGCTTCTTCTAGTGCTACTGCTGCTGGTAGCAGTCCAGCATCTCGGAAGAGTGCAGCTGTGGGAGTTGTTCTCTAGGCTGGCAGGATGCCTCTTGCTGCTGTAGCTAGTACCTTGTCTATAGCAGCCACGTGCCACCCAACGTAGGCACTGACTACTTGAGGCTTGTCTGTTTTAAGGTCTTGTGCCTGTTTAGTGCTGCCTCTGTACCAGCATTCAGTCCCGTAAAGAAGTGATGGGTACACACAGGCAATGGTGGCCTTGCGGAGGGAGCTGGCTGGAGGCCTATAGGTAGTCCTAGCTAGGCTGCGTATGTAATGGGCTACTCTAGCAGCCTTTGCAGTACGTGTGGCGACATGTCGTTGGAAGGTGAGTCTGCGGTCAAACCAGACTCCTAGCCACCGCAGAGCGGGCTGACTGTGCTCTCTGCCTGGGAGGATTGGGTGGATTGTGAGCTGATCGTCTACTACACAGGGAGGGGCGTGAGTGCTACGCTGTCTAGTTAGGTGAATCATTTCTTGCTTTTCTGGAGCAAAGGTGACCTTATTAGCATTTCCCCATGCTCTGATCTGCCTCAGGTCTGCTGCTAGGAGCTCGACGTTGGTGTCCATAGAGTGTGAGGCCCGGTATAGGCATATATCGTCAGCATACCCAAACCTCCGTTTAGTGTCTATGGAGAGTAGCTCTGCTAGGTATAGTGTGTATAACACAGGCGAGAGCGGCGAGCCTTGGGGTGTGCCACAGGCAACAGGGTAGCTAGGAGTAGTGACCTGGCCGAGGCGGACTTGAACCCTACGTTCAGTAAGGAATGAGTCTACAAAGAGCAGCAGCCCTTGAGGCTAGCCCTGCTGGGCTATCTGATGGAGCAGGCGATTCTTAAGGAGAGCGTCAAACGCGCCCTGCACGTCTAGAGTGACTATTGTAACGTGCTGCCTTAGTGCCCATGCTGCTTCAGTGTCATGGGTGAATGCTGCTGTTAGGTCTGCTGCAGAGCGCTTTGGGAGAGCGCCACTGTGCTGGGGGCTGAGGATCTTGTGTGTCATAGCTGTCTAAGCTATTCGTCTAGCAACCGTCCGTTCTAGTCCCTTTCCAATGCAGGAGAGGAGCGCTATAGGTCTCTAGGAGCGGGGCGTTGTCCGATCTGATTTCCCTGCCTTTAGTATCATTGCTACCTCTGCAAGCTTCTATTGTGTTGGGAAGTAACTAAGTTGCAAGCACCGCTAGTAAATCCTTCGTATGTGCTCTGCCACATGGGCCCAGCAAGCGCGGAGCAACTGTACAGTAGAGCAATCAGTGCCTAGCAAGGTGCTAGAGACCCCTATTGTGTTTCGCTCAGTTTCCTCTAGTGAGATGTGTGTGCTCCATAGGAGCGAAGCTACAGTCTCCTCTAGGAGGGAGCTAAGGTCGTCTTCTGCTGAGAACTAATTAAGAACTTCCTTTCTAAGAGCCTCTGCCTTCTCTAAGGGGTCTGATATAGTTACGTTGTTTACTATAAGCGGAACGTCTTAGTTCTCTGGCGTAAGCTTGTGCCAGGCAATAACCTTAAACAGGTCTTTGTCATCCTTTGCATTGTTAATTACGTGCCTCTAGTATTGTCTCTTTGCCTGTCAGACTGTAGTCTTAAAGGTCTGCCTCACTTTAGGTAGACAGCTAGAGCAGAGCTGTCTCGCCTGTTTGTAGGCGCGATAGGCTGCTTTGCACTCTGCAGTCCACCATGGCGCAGCGCGGCCGCTCTTGCGGTTGGGCTTGCCTGCTGTCTGTATAGAGTGCTCTACTGTCTGTGTGAGTAGCCTGACGCATTCGTCTAATTGTGCTACATCCTGTGCTGCAAGCAGATCTGGGATGCCCTTAACTCCTATTTCTACAAGCCTAGTGAACTTAGGGAGACTTGCCTTAGCAACTTTGTAGTGATACTGCTCAAGGTGCTGAGCGCCTGGTGTGGTGATAGGGATAGAGGTTACTATTGTCTTGTGGTCTGAACTGCTGTGCATGCTAGCGTCAACAGCAGACTGGGCAAACAGTATGTTAGAGAAGGTAAGATCTAGGACGTAGCTAGCACTGTGCGTAGGCTGCCCTAGTATCCTAATATAGTCTATAGAGGCATTAGAAGCCCACCTGGCAAGCTCTATACCTCTATTAGCCGCAGTGATAGTAGGCTCAAACGATTCGTGTCTAGCGTTGAAGTCTCCTCCTACAAGGCACAGTGGTGGGGGTGTAAGACAGGAGACGTATTGTATAACGTCTAGAGTGTGGGGACGCCTGTAGCAGTTGAGTATAGAGATTCCGTTTACTACTACCTACAGCATGTCTAGGTGATTGAGGCTCTCTCTAGTCTAATAGTGTAGGTGTGATCCTTTGCGGATGTATGTCATTACCCTAGGGCGGGTAGAGCCTGGCGCATTGGGGTTGTCCCAGGTGCTAATAGGTGCAGCGTGCTTAAAGCCAGGATGGGTAGAGGTTCTAGATTTGGCGCATGTGAAGGGCTCCTGAACGCACACAACGTCTATGCCTTTCTGATAGGCTGTTTCTAGTAGTGTGATGTGCTAGGGTAAGCACCTTCCAACGTTGGCCCAGCATACACAGAGGCTGGGTTGTTGATGCCTGCTAGAGGCTGGAGTGTTGTGGGGGTGTTCTAGCATAAGGATGGTAGGTCATCGCTCATGCTGACGTCTTCCCTCTCTGAGGTGGACGGGTCAGTGTAGATAGTTGGTTGAGGGCAAAGGCTGCCGGCTGACAGTTGCCCTACATTTAGGCTTCTCTGGCCTGTGGTGGCCCGCCTTAGTCTCTTTGTTCTGCTGTCAGTCAACACGAGTGCAGGAGGAGCAGCAGCAGCTCTAAGAGCTGCAACTGTTTCGTGCCTCTGTGCTGCAGCTGTTTCGAGCCTTTGTGCTGAAGCGTGAGGGGCTGCTGGCTCTGTGGTCTCTCGCTGGGCGGCCTCTAGTTGAGAGGTTGACTGTTGAAGGGTCTCTTCGACAGTTTGGTATAGGTGCTGCTGTGCTATCTTGCCTGCACGGCAGATGGCTTTCAGCTCAGCCCTTGTAGGTTTGACAATGTGCCCGTTGACCCAGCGAGGGGCTGCAGGGCAGTTGGAGTGGCTAGCTGGGTGTAGACCACAGCAGTTGGCGCAAGAGGCTTTGTAGGAGCACTCCTCTCTGTACTGGCCTTGGTGTCTGTCTGTGCGGTCGCCGCAGTGAACGCAGCGGGCTATCTGAGTACACTAAGCCGAGTTGCAGAAGCTCTAACAGCCTGGGTTGTGTCGCTAGATAGTAGGATGCTTGTTAATCTCTTTTGAGAACTAGCTGGTGCCAAAGAGCCTAAACGCCCTAACTGGCTCCTTGTAGGAGACAATCCAGGTAGTAAGGCCTTGATTGTTAGCTCCATGTCGT